>OMOT01026732.1:0-19062 GCA_900312575.1 Acanthochaenus luetkenii | reverse complement strand
CCCCCCCCCCCCCCCAAGAGCAGAGTCGTCCAGCTTGTTATTTATCCTTAGCGCAGTGGGAATGGCTGATTGTGTTCCTCAGAGACCCATTAGAGAGGGAAACCTGTCCCACTCAGCCACTGCCACCATCCATCATGCAAATCTAGAACACGGACACCACGCACAAGTCTACCGGAGTCCGCTTTATTATACCCCGGTGTCACAATTCAGTAAAAAATCTGCTGCTAACAACTCTGGACATTTCCATGAAAAACTCCCACAATAACAGAAACGGGACACCGGCGGCTGGGTGTGGAAGGAGCAACAGGTCTCGTATCAGTGCAGGTTTGGTTACCCAGGTTTGACACCCCCTGGTCCTGCCCCGTACCTCGTCTCCCTGCGGTAGCTGACCCAGGTAGCTGGGTCTCGGACGGAGAGCAGGCTGCTGTGTGTTATTCTACCCTTGTCTCTGGCGAAAGAGGTAATTTGCAAATAGGCTTCGGAACGCTAAGCGCCAGGGTTCCAGTCTGGAGGCCCTTGACAGGTCTGATACGAATTTCAATGGAAAATCTCTCAAAGCTGCGGGTTGGACAACTACCAGTGACTGAGTTCCAGAAAGATCTTGGGGGCAGTTCACCCTGATACAAACAGTATGTTTCCCCCTCTCATACTTTTTTATGTCAGGGAATCCACCCGTGCTGATAAATAAGTCTATTTGTCGGCGCGTAACACTAATCCATCCTAAGGCATCTGAGGACATGGTGACGCAGCTTTTTTTTCTTTGTCGGGTACCACCATTCTCTTTTTCGTGCACTCCTTTTAACGATAAACATTTTGTTATGTTCATTTGACAGACTTGATAAGGCCTTTGGGTGTGCCTCTGTAGAGATCTGAGCATGTGCAAACCATTTAGCCCTCGAAATTCAAGCTGAGGAAGTGCAGAGCTCCCTCACATTCAGTTTGTGACAGTGATTAAGTGTTTATTTGGATGAAGCACATTCGGTGCCGTTAAAATAAGTAACAGGGACAACTGCATTTTGATTCATTGTTTGCCAAGCATTGTCCGTGTTTTTTATTTGTTTAAGCAACCTAAATACAGCCATAACACACATGCGTGGAGTCTGTGAAGTTTTCACTACTCACACGCAAATGCGTCTTCCGTCGAGTCACTTTTTTCGCCTAAGCCAACGGACTGGCATTATTTCCCAAATCAGTTCTATTTCAAACAATGCTGATAGCCTCATTACATGCCTGATTGTAATTGATGCTTTTGTGCACTTGATTGTATCAAGCTTTGCCATCCCCATCCATGCAAGTAGCTCGAGGCCACAGACTTTCATCATATGAGTAGAAATCCCTAAAAGAGCACGCACTACTATTTCTGTTGTATATCAAACTAGACAGAGGAGAAAATGAACAAAGTCTCCATTGATACCAGAAGTAAAGACCTTCATGCTGCTGAAAGACTTAGGGGGTAAATCTAATGCTTGTTCATTTTCTGCATTAAAACACATCTTGGTTTGTCATTTCCAATGAATGTACATATTATAATTAGAGGCATGCAAACAGCTTAATCAGACCCGTCTTAAATCAGATAGATAGATAGATAGATAGATAGATAGATAGATAGATAGATAGATAGATAGATAGATAGATAGATAGATAGATAGATAGATAGATAGATAGATAGATAGATAGATAGATAGATAGAAAACGAATTGACCACCCTAATATTAGATTGAACAGATTATGTGGAGATCATTTCTCAGAGTTTATGCCATGACTCTGCTGTTGTTGGCCACCAGGTCTACATAAATGTTTCCCTTTGGAGTAACTTCATCTATGTCCGTCATAAGCCCAGAGGTACTCAGCATTAAGCTTTTTTCATTCATCATATCAGTCGTCAGATGAGTGGATTCAGAGTATTATTCCATTCTGGTGAGAAAAGCAAAGAGCAGATCTGGAAGCAATCGGAACATGTTTATATAATTGCCAAAATAATATTCTGTTAATGATCAGTATAAAATGGAACTGGGGCACTGGACGCAGACTGGTGGTTGACTGCTTACTATTGTAGGCATTACGCTGTATATAACTATATTTCTTCATTAGCTTGAGCCACAGTGCCTTACTGGGCTTTGTGGCCTTTTAACGACGAGTGGCCAATTCTTAGTGAACGTGTCCAATAATACAGCCACTCCCAGTCTCTCTCTTCACACTTGAAATGTAAGTCTTTACTTCTGTGTACATTTGTAGGTTTTTCTCCTTTTGGTGCACCATTTGCTCATCTTTTAGTATGATGAAAGAAGGGTTGCTTTTAGCCTGACTGGTGTTCTCTGGAATGCTTTCTCTGTATCCTACATGAGGGCAGAGGCTTAGTGGTATATGCAGTGTACAGTATATTGGCCATAAAATGACATCTTCATCAAAGGACTCCTCTGTACCCAGGCATCTAACGTGGACAGATGGAATCCATTGAGTTGACATTAAATAACATGGCATGTATGCTGTATTTAAGGTTTTGGTCAACATCAACCTTGCAATGTACTATATTCACAAGAAGTTGTTTATTTAAATTTTCTTAATTTGTCTGTTGCTGTGTGTATGACAAACGGTCTGCCTTTTACAATGGTAAAAGCAGACTGGATGCACAATTATATCTATTAATACTCATTATTATTCAAAATAGAGTGGTTTGATTCACTCTCTCACTGAAACTCTATGTATATGATTATTGGAAATATATTCCCCAAGCTTTTCTCCTGCGTAATGTAAAACAAAATTCTCGCCCAAGTGACATTTGTTATATCCACATTTGAGGTGCCACACGCCTTACGGGAGATGACGATAACGTCCTCTGGGACTTTTGATCAAGCGAAACGCTTTCTGTTCTTTCTTATCAGTCAAATAAAGCACACGGATAAGCACTGAGGAGAATGTTTCAGTCAGAGTTGGGGTGACCCTTCTTGTCAAGGGCAGCAACAGTTTTAACAGTGAGGTACAATAACAGTGATTAAGAAAAGTTCAAGTTGTAAAAATGAGCCAAACTTATAGCCTCTATAACTGGTTAAATTGCAACTGAAAGATTATTTGTGTTAATGGCAACAAACGTTGGGAGTTCTTCATTATGGTACTTTGTTTACAGTGAGACATATGTGAAAGCATTCAGGGTTACAGGACCACCGCAGCTCGATTTACAGTGCGATTGAGTGGAAGAAACAAATGAAACTATCACATTCGTGATCACGGGTACAAATTGACCACTCATTAAACTAATGTTCAACACATTCTGAAACACAGGTCTTCTTAAATCTCTGTTGAATGGCTAATTGTCCAAGCAGATGTGAGTAGAGTTCGAAATGTTCAGGAAATTAATTAAGGGGATTTAGGTGTCTGATTTCAAACCTCCCAAGGGAGTGGAAAGCCAAATCATTACCGGTTCCACACATGGAGGTGGATTTCCTCTCGATTTGCAAAATAAACAGAGGAATTGCCTGTTCCTTGGTAGGTCACAGAAGAGGTCAGATATGGCTTGTGTTACCACCTCCTATATTGAGAGTTTTGGGAACTAATGTAATACTGATAAAGATCTGATAAGAATGTTGTTTGAATAACTGAATGAAAAAGTCAAGTTGTGTAGATGTAATTGAACTTGAAAAAGGTTAGTAGAACTGTTCTGTGTGCACAGTATGTACAATAATACGGTATGTTTTAAAGTGTGTTTTAAACCACTGTTAACAGGATACAGGATACATATCTTGAAGGAACTAACAGCGATTTCTGATTTAAGGTTATTTCTCAACTCCTACAGGAGCAGATTAGTTTCAGCCTCAAATATTTCCAATCTTTCAAGCAGCTGCACCTAAATGTAAGACCTTTTATTCAATGTTTTATAAGTCAAAGTGTGTTCATTTTATGTTGGAAATTCAATCAGAGCGCACATAAATTCTACCTAAGCCAAAGTGCTCATGAAACATGAACACTTGTTTGCCATCTCAGTGGGATCAAATCAACTTGCCCATTGCAATGGCCCGGCATTAGAAAAGAGGCACAATGATTGAATAATCTGTGTGATCCGGTGATCTGTTTGAAAGGTGGTTATTTTTGCTCTCTGTCAACATACAGTGCATACACCACAACATATTTGATATCACCAACAAGAATAGAGAGCATTTGGCTTTGGTTATGGTATATCTTATTTCTGGTAGATATCTTGACCCTTTTATGTGAAATACTAATACAAGGAGTGGTCAATTGATTTGATTGGTGGGGGCACAATGTATCTACAGTATCACCACCAAGAAAAACTATATTTTGACATTCAAATTATATGGCGTTCTTTCTTCACAGGAACCCTAAATTGCTCTCAGAATTTACGAGGAGTGAATAGTACAGTGATTCTTGATCAATTTATTTACATATTTTTCTTAAAACAGCAAAAACATGTTATCAATTATTACACTGAGCATATCAAACAGTTTCTTCGTTGGGTGCTGTTTTGTAACGACCCCAGGTATGGTTTGACTCACAGAGCAACCCTTTGTGTGACACCTGGAGGAAATACTGAAGGAGGATGGAGGTGGTGCAAAGGCAGGACTGGTCTTTGGGTTCAAAGACTTCCCTTCTCCTTCTGTTTTCACACACACATACACACACATGCACGTACGTACGCTCGCACACACACACATGTGCGCAAACATGCACACACACACACACACACACACGCACACATTGTTAGTTACTTAAATAGACTCTACACAATGCTTATGACCGGACCAGTTATGATTCACCGCACATGTACTCATCAATGTGTTGTGCAAGTCTCAGTTATGTGAAATGGGCATTGGTCACTCAGACAAGCTGAGATCAATATGAAAGCAAAACTATGGACTAGCACCACATTAGTGATCCATTCTGATGTAAGCACCATAACCAGTCACCAGACCTCTGACCTGACAACAATGTCCAGTGAGCTGCGAGTAGCTAAAAAATTGTCCCCTGCAATTACATATTCACCACAATTTCCTGGAATTCCCTGGAGATCGTAAATCGCTGTTGGGTCAGTTAACTAAAACACTTGTGTTAATACAACATCAAATGACCCTTCAAATGAACATCTGTGTACCATATTGGGTAGACTTCCCTATTAGCTGTAAGTGCTGGAGACCACATGTGAGAGATGTCGATACCTGTTATTCACGACAAAAACACAAAAAACAGAATTTTTAAAAAAAAACATAGAGAGACTGCCCCGATTTTCCTAATTGGTCCAGGGAATCAAAGAGATGAGCTCTCTTTCACAAGCCTGCTTTTATAACCTCCCAGCTACCGCCACTGTAACAGGAATGACAGCAATGTGTGTCAATGGTATGCGTCCATACTGCTTACGTTCATGGAAAGAAAGCATTGCAATCAACAGATTCTAAACTGCATACTTGGACCACAATGTGCGGCTGATACACGAGCTGATCAAACCATCTTCTGATCCTGATCCAGTTCAAATGGTTACAATTTGACAGAGCACACTATAGTGCAAATCTGTAGAGTAAACATAAACATTCGCCTCCCTGCTTGGCACATGTTGACACATGGAAGGAAGAATGCGGGTGAGAGAACAAGGTGGAGGAGGGGAGGAGGTAAATGTGAAAAACTCAATCATGCCAAATGATTGTGTGTATGATCATCATTCATCAACATAAAGATGAAAACGAAGACATTTTAAAATATTGTTTTCGAGTTTTGTTCTTTATCTGCATGTGGCCTTTCGTCTGCCACCATCACAACCTCCTCTGCTGTGCCTCCAGATGTGCCTGAGGTCAGCGCACAGCAAATAAACCAATCACAGTGAGATTAACAAGGGAGAGAGAGAGCCTTGGAAAACGTTCTGAGGTACTGATCTGCAGGGCTTTTGTTTTGGATGGCTAAAGAAGCACGAGTTTGTTTAATGTTCCGCACCGAGCCAAAGTGGATCGCTGCTGGTGTGCAGACCTTATCCAAGATGATTATAGATTTTCACCATGTAATCATCTATTCCAATCACAAGATGGGCCTTTCTACTTTAGGCATCATACTTACAGGCCAAATTGGTCAAATTTTGAATTCTTGAGAACTTGTTGATATACAAGAAATGTGAGCTTGGGTTTTGTTTATGTATTGCAGAGGCGTCCTAAACATTTAGCCAGATGTAAGAGTGGTCCGAGCTTAGGGCAGGGAGGTAAATATTGCTGGGGGGGAGTTGTGGTTTTGCATCTGATCCATGTCTGTTTCCAAAGAAGAAGAGGGCAAGAATAGAAAGCACCCATTTTCAGTTGTGGGATTAAGGTAGAGAAGTAGAAATGATCTTATTTGGAAATTGGAAGTAAACATGGAGGGAGACAGTTCTTACTGTTCCTCTTGGTGCGAATGAACACAAGACAACTGGACTTTTTTCCCGATACCCCAATATTACGAATGAAACCTACATACATTTGTATTTGTATTTGGACAGCTCTCCCCTTGGAGTACTGTACGTCTGGACACAAGTATGTTGTACTACCATAGTTGTTCTTCAAGATGAGTTGTGACATCATCTGGGGGAAGTTCTCACACACTACCTGACAAGAAAAGAGGGATTTTATAGCTAGATGAGTTCGTAATAAATCTGGTTCAACCCCCCCAAATACGAACACGATCAAGCATGACTTACACTCTCGTTCAGATAACGGTCTACAGCAATGCAGCCCCTTACATTAATCAAACATATTAGTTCTCAACCAATCTGCTCTCCACATCCAGACAGATTTTTGAAACACACTTTCAACAGGTCTGCACTATGCTAACTGACATCATCAACAATGTGACACTTTGGCATCTGTGTTTTATCATCAACATCCTCTCCCTGTATAGCTGATTTTACTGCTCATATTCTTTTCTACAAAGAATCCTAAAGGTGGAAAATAGGGGGGAAACAGAAATGCAAGCAAAATGTCTGGTTTAGTGATCAGATCTAACAGATGTCCACGGCATTGTACCAAGCAAGAATAGCATTTGGGAAATAAATGCAGCTTATCACTTAAAAGCCCCCCAGTGGGCAGGATGCTCCATTTGTTATAAACATGAAAAAGCAGAACCGATTTTCATTGCTGAGAACCGGTCATCCATCATGCCATGGTATTACAGTGGAGATAGTGGACGTATATGTCAATGTGATAGATATTTTTGTTGCATAACTATGCTATTTGCCAGGATTCAGTGTTGGATGGGTAGTGAGTATATTAAGTCATATCAGGGTAGGTACAGGTAGTACCCAAGTGCAGACACAGGATACCAAACAGGAGGCTCCTGGTATAAATATATATATATAACAGATTGGATAGATGAGCTGAATGAACTGGATCAAAGCGGACTGAGGTTTTAACCACATTTGTTGTCGTTCGTTTTCTCTACAGAACTCAACACTGAAACATCAGACGTCCTAAGATTTACAACCAGTTCATACAAGACATGGTGGCTTAGTGGTTAGCTCTGTTGCCTCACTGTCGCCTCTGTGTGGAGTTTGCATGTTCTCCCCATGTTTGCGTGGGTTTCCACCGGGTGCTCCGTTTCCCTCCCACAGTCCAAAGACAGGTGAACTGAAGACCCTAAATTGCCCATAGTGAGTGTGTTTGTGTGCAGTATATGATATGATGTTGTATGTATATGATGTAGTATATGATGTGTATGTATATGATGATGATGTCGTATGTATATATGAAAGCCCTTTTGAGACATGCTTGTATAAAAGGGCTATATAAATAAACATGATTAAGGTATATTGTATCTCTCTGCCATGGGACAAAGCTATTTTGCCTCTGAACTCATCTGGTTTGGGAGGGGCAATATTGTGTGAGCTTGGAAGGTTCTATCTGACTTTTTATTTTATTTATCAAAATTGAGTTATCCACATATTCAGGATATTTTAATGTTATTTTACTGTATGTGGTGTGTGTGTGTATGTGTGTGTGTTTAACAAACCATTTGGGGTTACATATCTACAAAGATAGAATGTACATAACAATATTGCTAGCTGGTATGTCAAATATTTGATGCTCAATATCTCAGAAATGCACCCAGATAAAAACGTGTATATACCAGTGAAATTCCATTTAGAGAGTTTAGTATGTAACAAAATGTTATAGGATGTTGCTGTACCTGCTTGCATAAAACAAATGCAAATATAAAACTAAAACTCAACAAGGAAGGACTTATTGCTGAAAAACACAACAAAATCATAACATTTCTCTGTAGAGTTTTGAAGGACACTTTTTTCCCTCACCCACACCTGGGTGGTTATAAGTTACAATCTGAATTCTCATGTCATTCATCACAGACTTCACCATCCAACACAAGCACAGCCAAAACCTTTTAGTGTGTTTAGTTTTCCATAACTTTGAGACGAACATTCCCATGTGGGCTTTGTTCATTATGAATCGTTTTGTGCATTTGAAATCAAACCTGAACTTTCTCCTCTGTGTGTGTGTGTGTGTGTGTGTGTGAGAGAGAGTGTGTGTGTGTGGTACTAAGCAGAAGGCTGTTTAACTTTTACATTAGCGCAAAAGGTCAGAGAATAATTTTCATCGTAAACTTTGAACAGAAAGCTACAGCATATATAAATGGCACGCTGTATGTAATCCTGTTTGTCTCTAAACACAAGCCGTAGTACATCTGACCCATTGCATTATTCATCACTAACTGAATATCCCAGTTAGATATCCTGGTTGTAGAAAAGGTCATATAAATTAATTGTAATACTTCATTTTGGAATAGCAGTCAATACAGCAGCCAGAGGATTATTGTGCTGCTAGGAATTGTAATTGCTCTTTATTTAAGTGATTTCAATCGTATAAAGCGCAAAAATTCTACTTCCACATCAGAATGTCCAGTGAAATTATTATCCACATAAGGGGAAAAAAGCACATTAGCACCTACCCATCACCTGAAAGTATTTTTTAGATCAATCAAATTCACTGATCTCTTGTTAGATTTGCTAGTTATCACTATGCCTGTTTACATCTTTGCTATTCTTTTTCAAATGAGTCATATTATATCCCACTTGGTTTGGGTGACCAAACTACAATAAGAGTTACTGTGCTCTGTTAAAACCAAAAAAAACAATCCATATTTGTTATACTGCTGTTGACTAATTATTCAGCCAAACAGACTGAGGAAATGTACCCAGTAATTGCTTTGACAGAGAAACGTTACGCCGGCATGAAAGACTAGTTTTCAACATACCGTAGTTACATTAAAAGTGGTGGCTTGTTTTCATCTGGGAGTCATCAGACATCTTGGCTTTGGACTCTTGAGTAGCTTGCCTATGCTAATTAGCAACTCTCTTTTCCCTTGTTTCAATGCTATGTTCCTCTAAAACCCAAGAATGGAAACTTCAACTCACTAGGGTGAGACTTATTAGATACTGCTTTTACAAATGCTGTTTATCCATCTTTTTTCAAAATAGCCCCATGAGCATGGTGTCTCTCTGCATCAGTGCACTCAGTGGCAAATGGAACAGTCCTACCAGCATCATTGTGAAGATGCGTAAAGAAAAAAAGTGTGCTTTTGTGGGTAATCTAATTACCGTATGGATTTTACACATGATGGTTTGTTTCTTGAATGCAGTTGACCCTGCCTATTGGGACTCATGCACTGGCCACTCACTAGCTTACTCTCTGTCCCAAAATAAAAAAGCCTGCTCTCTTACTTGTCATTGCTTTGCTAATTCAGGAACCGGCCTTACACTCCTAATTACACACTCATTCATCCTCTTCGCAGTCTCTCTGCCATTGTATTTCAGAATACCAGCATGTCGCAATGCTGTGACAGAGTTCTCATTATGGAAAGATTGCGGTTTGGGAATAGTTCTTCAAACACAAGTTTGGTAGCTGCTTTACTTACAATCGAGACACAATCGCCCCTTGGAGTGTCCCTGTGGGGAAAACACTAAAGCTGAGTTGTGCAGCTGAGTGTGGGAAGAAAAGTGTAATAACTTTCACCTGAACACTTCCACTCTACTAAACACCGTGGGTTTGTCATTCACAGGCGTCAGACCCCCTTTATTCAGAGAAGCAGGCCTGCAGGGATCTAGCACTAATGAGGCAGAGGGCATTTCTCTGGCTCGTCACAAACCGCTATGTGGTGGAGCCTCTCTCCTGACTGGAAGCTGCATCTAGTACCAGCTGCTATTTTTCAAAGTGAGTGGGATTCACAATTAATGATGCAATTATGCTAA
The DNA here is from genome assembly GCA_900312575.1 of Acanthochaenus luetkenii. Taxonomy (NCBI): domain Eukaryota; kingdom Metazoa; phylum Chordata; class Actinopteri; order Beryciformes; family Stephanoberycidae; genus Acanthochaenus; species Acanthochaenus luetkenii. Next base: position 8,837 of record OMOT01026732.1, on the reverse strand, counting down.
TGGTATTGCCAAGCTGCTTGTTTGCCTCCCCTCCTACTAAGTATCAATCTCGTTGAAGAATGAGAGCAAGCGAAAGCATCACTGCTCAGAATCGGAGCGTACGTTTACCCATGCAGCGTGAATATGATTTCATTTTTTCTGAGAAATCCGAGACAGCGTAAGGTTGATGACAATTGTTTTTAGAAGAAACAGAACTCTTGTCACTTTGCTTAACTTACTACTGTGGAGTGTAGGACTGACAGACAAGTGTATATCCAGGGTATATTCTTGGGATGGAATAAAATTCTGACCACAAAGTGATCCATTACGTATGTTACATGTTATGTACAGTATCAGAAAATGTAGGCTACCATAGTTACAGACCATACTATGAGCTATTCTGGCAGGAAAGTGCATTTTCCTACTGTCAAGTTAGATTTAACCTTTTCCATCCACCTTTAAATATTATTTTACCCTGGGCTGGACAGTCTGATTAAGTCTATTTTCTTGTCATTCATGGGCACACTCACTGTATGTTCTTCAGCAGACCACATGGGCACACCTTGACAACCACCAGTCAATAAAGAGCTGCTGAAAGGGCATATGGTACGCATGATTTCTTTCTCCATAGTGACAAATTACCATTTAATGAAAAGAGGGCCCTAATTGTGCTTGCAGTTGCCATAACAGTGGCCACATTGAAAAACCAAGGGAGAAAGCTGTGTTTTCATTACCATTTCAACTATCATGTGATAAAGATTTGTGTATTTTTCTTAGCCTATTATACCAATGCTTTATTTTCAAAATAGCACCTGAATCCGACAAGCAGCACCAACAGAATATGCTCCCTTAATGCATCAGCATGTATTCGTACTGTAGTTGTGTTTAGTCTGACGTTTTAGGATGTCTGACGTTTCAGCTTAGTATTGTCCAATGAGCACATGAGCCACAGACAGTGACAGTGTGTCAAATGAAGTAATTATTGTGGCGACTTTTTGTGCGTGCTAGAAGGGCAATCATCTACATGTGCCAATGTCGCTAAGAGACTGTAGGGTTTTAATTCGATCCTTGTTGAAGTGTGCATGTCTGAAATGCCAGCGGTGGTAACTTTTGCATGCCTGTAAGTGAGCTGTTATTGATGAGCTTTGCATTGTTATATTTTCAGGTCCCTTGTCATTTTTTTTTACATGTGGCGACTGTTGTTTTGTCTGCTTTTGTTTGTATGTGCTCACCTTCATTACCTTCAGCTGTAGCCGGGTGCCATTGCTGACTGTCTTGGCTTTGGAGTCATTTAGACAGCTTGTTTGCCAAGATGCTCACAGCTGGCATACATGTAACTAGGGTCAAGCTAGTTATCACTTCTTGTAATTGGGGATCTAATGTATCGATTTAATTGTGCAATTTCTTTGGAAAAAACAACAACCTATAGCCATCTAAATTGAAAAGCTCTTTCTATGAATTCTATAAATGCAAAATTGTCTGTCTTTTTACTACATAGACTGAATTCAACATAGAGTGATGATGATTTTGATACTGATGCAACACTGACCATATGAAAACACCTAGTGACAGGTGTACCATCCAGAGTAAAAACAACAACAAACAACTATAATATATAAACATGGAGATGGTGATACTCTGGGGTGGTTGTGTTTTGATTAAACTGAGAACAGCAGTAATTGGAAGTGTTACAACTGCGAGTCCCTGCATAATCATATAATTTCCCATGCCATTCCCCCTCATTTCATCGGAGACAAACAGTATTTGAGGGCATGAAGACATTTGCGTAATTGTTTTGCTCCAATGTGCTGTGGCTCACCTGGTTGAATAAAATGTTAATTATATAAGCAATGCATAAATAATCCCGGTGTGTCAGTTCCACAAGCAATGCTTAATTTAAATAATGTGCTTTTAAATTGACAGAATCTACATAGTGCCTTTTCATCTTTGCAGTTGGCATTGCAACCACTATAATGGCTCATCTTTTTATTACAATTTGATACAGAATTGAGCATTTATCATAAAATATTTATTGTTGTCTATCATAATGTGGATATTTCACCTGCTACGTCTTTAACTGGCTTATTGCCATTGCTTTTACTAACGTTATCTGGAAAAGTTCAGCCCAATCCTGGTCCTGATATCTCTGTGCAATGTTTAATCCACTCCCTCAGATGTTCACGTCACAGTGGTTGGCTGCTACAGACCCTCCCTCAGCATCAAAGGATACTCTTACCTCTCTCTCTGAACTTCTGCACCAATTAAGTGACTCAGAATTCATCCTCATGGGTGATTTAAACTGGGAATGGCTTAATTGCGCCTCTGATCATTTTAAAGAATTGTGTTACTCCCTGAATCTTAAAAAACCCATTTATGCACCAACAAGGCTAAATCCTAAAGTGCACAACAAATCAACCCTGATTGATTTAATTGTAACAAACACACCTCACAAATATATCTCACTTGGCATCTTCTGCAATGATGTATCTGATCATTGTGCAATTGGGACACAGAAATCCCCAAGGTAAAGCCACGCTTAATTTTCAAAAGACACTTCCAAAGTTTTGAAGAGCAGGCTTATCTCCATGATTTATACAACAGTGGCCTGAAAAGAGTCAGTCTGATTCAAGATACTTAATTGGCTTAGGAATATGTTCAATTAATATTTCTGTCTATTTCCAACAAGCATTTCCCATAAAGAAATGAAGAATCAGTGGTAGGAATAATCCCTGGTTCTCAGATTGTCTACCAGAGCTAATTAGTTCAAGAAATGACTCGGGGTTCAAGCAAGACTGACAAACTCCCCTGCAGATTGGACTACACTTTGAGCACCTCATTTATTAGGAAATCCAAATCAGATTTTTATTTGAAGTCGTCACAGAAAATCTCAATAATCCCTCCAAATTGTGGAAATTCATTAAATCATTATTAAGCACATATGTGTTGAGGCCTCCCAGAACACATTTTGATGAATTCAATTGAAATAAAGGACAAAGCGGACATGGTAAATCATTGTAATGAGCACTTCATCTGTGCTGGGTCTGTTTTTACCCATTCAAATTGAAATGACAATACTTCTCCACCATGTTCTGGCAACATTGTAACTGATGTCCAGGTGGACCAATTACATTTTAAACCCATTTTAGTTACTCAAGTCTGCAAAGCTCTGAAAGACATTGATCCATAACAGTCAGCAGGTCCTGATAATCTTTAAAGGTAGCAGCAGATATTATTGCGGAGCCTGTTACTCATATATTTAACTTGAGTCTCAGGTCCAGCATAATACGTAAAACCTGGAAAGCAGCATATTTTCTCCCCTTACTTAAGGGTGGAGATAGTTGAAAAACTATCGCCTGATTTCCAAACTCTCAGTGCTGGTTAAAATCCTTGAATATCTGGTAAATTTGAAGTAAAATTGCAGCACAATCTGGCTTCAGAACCGACCACAGCCCCATTACTGCTGCCATGGTGGTTATATATGACATAATAAATGCCCTTGACAAAAAACAGCATTGTACTGCCTTATTTGTCGATCTTTCAAAGGCATTCGATTAACTGGATCCTAACTTATTGCTGAATAGACTCAGGGGTATTGGCTTTAGTGCCAAAACTGTTGAGTGGTTTGGAAATTATCTTGTGGAGAAAACTCAATGTGTCTCTACAGAGGGTTACACATCTGGGTTTCTTGAGATTGTTAAAGGTGTCCATCAAGGCTCCATTTTGGCTCCTGTTTTATTTTCCATTTTTATAAATGACCTGGGAAAAGACTTGAAAGTAAAAGTCCACCTGTATGTAGATGACACTGTAATTGATACGCATGCCCCCTCGTTAACATAGGCTGTCCAAGAACTTCAGACTGCATTTCAGTCACTACAGTCTGCGCTTTTCAATTTGAAACTGGTTTTAAATGTTCAGAAAATAAAGATCATAGTCTTCCCAAAAGCATGCTCTCAGTCCCTAGATGATCTTTGCATTTTAAACTCTGAAGGCACATCCATTGAAAGGGTATTTGGGGATCTGGATCGATGACAAGCTTTCTTTTAATTTACACATCACTAACCTCATTAAGACGTTTTTATCCCAGAAATAAGTCATGCTTTCATTTTAATGCCAATAAAAAACATATTGAAGCTACTTTTTTGTCATTTATTGACTATGGTGTCATACTGTACATGCATGCAGCTTCTTCTGTTCTCCGGGGCCTTGATTCTGTATATAATTTGTCCCTATGTTCTATAAGAAATGCAAAGTCCCTTACTCACCATTGTACACTTTATCAAATGATGGGTTGGACTTCACTTACCACTCATAGAGAGCAACACTTTTTTTTGTGGCTACCAGTTACGCTCTACATGGTGGTTGCTTTTTAATACTCCTAGGGTTTTTACTGAACTTGGAAAAATTGCTTTTAATTATCATGCACCATAGTTATGGATAAACCTTCAAAAACTGTTGAAATTGGACAAGTTAATTCAATTGGATGATTTTAAATGTATTGTTCGAAGCATAGCTACTGTGTGCAATTGTTTTTTGCGATTAGGTTGCTGTTACTGATTTTGCTCTTGATACCATATATGTTATCAGTACGCATTAATTATGTATTGTGTACTGTGATAATTGTGAATGAATGTACTTTGTTGTCATTTTAAATTGTTTGGCTGCTACCTTGGCCAGGTCTCCCTTGAAAAATAGATTTTTAATCTCAATGGGACTTCTTCTTCTTGGTTAAATAAAGATTAAATAAATTGCCATGCCCCAGTCAGCCGCACTGACAATAATTGTCACATTATACAACATCTAAAACCATAGAGGGACCGCTCTACTGAACCTGAACAATGGCTGCCCAGAGCCTGACAATCAGTCAGTGGAAGAAATGAATACTAACTAATACTAGACAATCCTGTCTGTGTACGCAAGGGGTTGTAACTGTGGAGGAAGTCTGCTGTAGGTTCCCACTTCCCAGGAGATTTCCCTCCCAAAAACAATACCATGGCTGGCTGAATGTTTGCTCTTGTCAGTCACCTGCCAGATGACGACAGAGAGGAACCAGCCAACAGCAGCTTGAATCAACTCCACGCCATGATGAGAGGCCAGTAACAGAGCAACTGAGCTGCCTTCTTTCTCCCCCCACATCCACACTCTGCCATGGAGACAAACTATGTGAAGGGGATACAAAAGCAAAAAGCCTTGTAACATTCACGTTGTTTGTGTTAATGCAATGTTTCCGCACTACAGCATGCAGATTAGATAAATACACGTCTTGAATATTAATGGAACACATATTTCACGAGTCAATGATTCAATTCAAAAGGAAGTCTGCATATTTTGGTTTGTCCCACTTTCTTAGCATAAAATGATATATACCACTTTGTTTTTCACATTAAAAGCATATTTAATGAAATGAAAACAACTACGTTGAAATGATAATCAGCATAATGTTTTGATAAGGGGTATGCAGCAGCAGAGAGCACATTTCAGAAAGTGTTCTTGACATTCAGACCTCACAAGTTCTCTCATTTTCCTTACAGAATAACAGTCCACATTTCATATGTGTGTGATATATTGGAAGTGGAAAAGGTAACACAACACTTGCACAGACAACTGATTTTGTCACTGAAATGCAGAATATGCTGTGTTTAATCTTCCACAGATGGAAAGGGTTTACAGGGATACAATCATCAATCATTATTTATGTCAGACTGGATCATTATTTTTCTATTAATATTGTTAATATTGTGCCAGAGTAACCGGACAACCTAAGAGCAGTCTAAAAAACACGGAGATAATATTTTACTTTTTTATTCCACAGAGGAAGGTGATGACTGAGGATAAATATAATCATAGACTTGATTTAGAGCTAAATTATGTAAGGCACTGATTTAACCATAAATATCCTAAATGGCTGATAGACTCTCATGACTTTGAGACCAGAAGAAGCAGCTTACAAGAAAATCATAATAAGTAAATGAATAAAAGAAGGGCTCTAACAGTTTCTAGTTGTGTGTAGATAGTATAGCTGTAAGTAAGAATAATTGTGAATATTATTGTGTAATCCCTTACAACAATGACATAAACTAATATTATTAGACCCCCCCAACATGTCACATGTCTTACTTGTATTATTCAATTATGAGATGTAATGCAGTATGGGACCTGTACAGTTTTTTTATTAACTACACCTAATTGTATGGTCATGTGAGGCTTTAATTGTGCACCACAGATGTTTGAAACTACTAAATGTGTATTATTTATGCATTCTGAAGGGTCAGACATTTTTGGTGGACAATAATCTCTTTAATCTCTCTTTCTTTCTGATTCCAGCATAACTCAAAATACAGATCTATTTTATCTACAAATAATATATAAACAAAGCATTACCCTTCAAAATACATCATAAACTGTCATACTTCTTGTTCGCATATCAAGATCTGAGTCAATCAAATTGAGGATGAAAACAAATCTTAGTCCAATTAAATAAATTGTCAGCTCCATGGGTTTGGATAGCTGTCAACGTGTCCCTGCTGCTGACTATCTATTCTCCCATTCAGAAAAAATGACTATTTTCACATAATAAATGATAAATAAATAAATAATTACTGTTTAGATTCAGATGCTGCACAAATGACTGGATGAAAATTCCAGTTGACGGTGGAAGGAAGACTGTTGTCTACCATTAAAGCCCTTCCACTCAGTAGCTTGTCATCCAAAGCCCACCATCTTTGCAGTGATTCCTAATGCATCAAATATGCATTACAAATCTATGTTTAGACAATACCATGACAGAATACCCCCCATTACTTCTACTTTCCTTTGCAACAGAGCAATACATTAGGACACGTATGCCCTTTTCAGTCAATGTCTTCCTCTTTCATATTCCTATCTTAACAGGGTTTTTCACCACCTCATTTGCATTTCAGTGGCAGTTCTAATGGGAAGACTAACAGGAGCATTCAACGACTTTGCCCACGGCTGCTCTTCAGTTGTGGTCCACTGTTTGACAGATGAAGCACTGGTCAATCCCCAACTCAGTTCCCCATTCTATTGTAGGGAAATACTGCGGATTCTGCCAATTGTTGAGTTGCTGAGTGAGCTCCTTGTCTCCAGGTCTGTTATGGCTTCACATTGCACCACTAATAATTACAATGAGCCACAGTGGAGGGATGATTGCTGTCTGTGATCCTGTGAAGAGGTTTTTTACCCATGGTGCCTGTGAGGACAGAACTTTCAGCCTTCTTGTCATCAGACAGAAGAAACAACCCAATATAACCATAGGGTTCAAAAAGGGGGAAACGTTATTGCGAAGGCCAACTATTTTCTAACTTCGTGTATTGCAATGAAATGCATAAAATGACGAGTTGTTTTTGTCTTGGTAGTTAAGCAATAGAGATGCGTATTCCACTTCATTCTCAAAGTGTTAAGTGTGTATCAAACAGTAGCAACAGGTGGGTCCATAAACAGGAGTATAGTCTGCCATGCCTGTGATCCACACATACCTCAGTCCCAGAGTATAGATGAGCAGACCCATCCCAGCCTTTCACACCCCATCCTCCTCATGCCATGACATTTCAGTCATGTCCCCCATAACGGAGTGTCAACCTGGGCTTTGTATCCTGGGCCATTAATCTCTCTAATTGAATAAAGATGAGCGAAAGCACTGTGATGAGAAAGAGCAGAAGAGTGTCTGGGGTGTGATTTAATGACCTGGGTGATTTATGGCAGAGGATAACACCCTGCTTAGGACTGTGTGGGTGGCGTGTCGGAGGACAGCTCACAAAAATGCCCTTTCCACCATCCCCCCTTCAGTACTCAGGACAAACATCCCACACTTCAGCATCGTAAATTTCAAGCAAGCAGAGAAGCCTGGGCCAAGTGTACGTATGAGAAGGAATGTTTGACTTGTTTGAGGAACGCTTTAACGGGGAAAGCTGAAAGTGACATGTAGCAGGCTTTGCTGCGAAAGGCACAAACGACCCTCAGTGTCTGAAGTGTAGAGAGGCTGAGAGAACTAGAGAAAGGAAAGGAAAAAGAACGGGGATGTGGGTTGCCAAGTCAGTCCATGTAGGTCCTGTCCTACTGAACGAAGGCAAACCTGTGTGGAATATGGTCCTTTCACTCTTACAAGGCCCATTAGTGTAACATCGCAATTCGTGCCATAAAAGGTATGGCTGCTGTAGTGGCTACTATAACTGTGCCTTTTGATTAAGACTTCAGCACATGAATGGGAAACACCTTGTCAGCTCTTTGGACTGAATCCACATAGATTTAGAAAAGGAAGGGGCACGCTTACATTTGCACATTGCACTTTTTACCTCTGATACCAGTCAGAAGGCTTGCAACTGTCATAGGATGGCGCCAAACATAGACACACCTGTTCTTGAATAGTGAAGGCCCCTCTTTCCTCTTATTCCCTTACGTCTCTCAAGGGACACTAATGACATTCACAGACACAGCATGATTACAGAGCATGATAGTGTTCCTGAAGACGATGTCGCGTATTTTACAGCAAGGGCAGCCTTTAGGATGTTAACAGGATCTCTGTGAATCTGCCTCGTGGCGGCCACCACAGTGTGTCCCATGCTGTTAAGCCATGACATGTTTGGGCAGAGTCACTCTGTGCCATCGGCTGTCAAGTCATTCAAAATTAGGGAAAGGGTTCAACATGAACATAGACACACATGCACGGGCGGAGAGATGCACACAGTATCTGTACACGTGGATAACAGACATTTTTGCCATTTGCACGCTCACAAACACATAAACAAATATGTATGTGGCATCCCTGTGATGGACTGGCAATCTGTCCAGGGTGTTTCCCTGTCTTCCACCCAATGCATGCTGGGATAGGCTCCAGCCGCCGT
>OMOT01026723.1:0-10008 GCA_900312575.1 Acanthochaenus luetkenii | reverse complement strand
TATAACTGAACAATGTTGAGAGTTTATGTGAATACGCTAACGTTTTATTTAGCGGTATCAGACTGTTTTTTTTACGTGTTATAACTGAACAATGTTGAGAGTTTATGTGAATACGCTAACGTTTTATTTAGCGGTATCAGACTGTTTTTTTTACGTGTTATAACTGAACAATGTTGAGAGTTTATGTGAATACGCTAACGTTTTATTTATCGGTATCAGACTGGTTTTTTGACATGTTATAACTGAACAATGTTGGGAGTTTTTGTGAATACGCTAACGTTTTATTTAGCGGTTTCAGACTTTTTTTTTACGTGTTACAACGAACAAGTTTGGGAGTTACTGTGAATACGCTCATTAACGTTTGCACAATGGTGAGTTACTGTGAATGCACTTAATAAAGTTTGCACAATGGTGAGAGTTACTGTGAATACGCTCATTAACGCTTGCACAATGTTAAGTTATTGTGAACACGTTTAATAAAGTTTGACTGACTGACTTATCTGACAGTTTTGTGTCGCTTAATGCGCCTTATAGTCCGGTGCGCCTTATATATGAAAAAAGATCGAAAATAGACCATTTATTGACAGTGCGCCTTATAATCCAGTGCGCCTTATAGTGCGCAAAATACGGTACTCACCATTGTATTCTGTATAATAAGGTTGGGTGGTCCTCTCTGGCAGAAAGATGACAATTGCACTGGTATCTGTCTCTATATAAAGATATATAGATATATATCACTTCATTATTGGAATGGACCTCTGGACCCTATGGTATAAGATCCAATGATTGGCTTACCCTTAGAGCACCGAGAGTTTGTACTGAACTTGGTAGATCTGCCTTTAGCTCCTGTGCCCCAGACTCATTGAATGCCCTGCAGGGTACATTGAAACTAGGTACTCTAGTGTCCATGGGTTGATTTAGAACATTGGTGAGCAAGGAGGTCACCACAATTTGTAATTTCCTGAAACTGTCTTCTTGGGGGTTTTTTTGTGGCAGATTGTTTTTTCAAAAATTGTTCCAGTCTTGTTTATGTAATATTGATCCTTGATTAATGACATGTAATTACTCGACGACGCTGCAAATGAGTGTAATTACTCAGTGTAATTTTGAGTATAAATAAAGCTTGAATGAATAAATGAATGAATGAAAAGTAAAGATCTTGCCCCAGCGTCCCTAATTCGTGAAGATTAGTACATTGCTAGACTAGCGAATGTTCTAAATTGGTCTTGTTTGTGAAAGTTGTGCTGCAATTCTGTTCGGTTCATTCTTGTCATAGCGGTGCTTGTTGTCTCTTGCTTACGACTGATTACAGTCTACTCTCTTTGCCTCTGGTGAGCAGCAACACCAGCACACTTCTTATTAGGCCATCAGAGGACAGCAAACAGAGAGAGAAAGATAAAGAGCCCCAGCTGTCTGCCCATTATTATTAAAACCTTGCTGTTTAATCTGGAGTAGTGGCCACTGTTCTTCATCCACTGAAAATTAATGAGATCCATTCTGCTAACATTGACACTGTGAACAAGTGGAGAAGCGGGAGGACCCCAAAAGGCTTTGATGAGCCAATAAGCTTTTAGTAGGTGTCCTATCTTCAAAAGACATGACAGAGAAAGATAATCAAACACTAATCTACTTAGGTATCAGAATCAGAATCAGAATCAGAAATGTTTTATTCGCCAAGTAGTTTTCACGTACAAGGAATTTGCTGTGGTTGTTGGTGCTTACAGACAACATAAGAACAATATTAATAAGCACTCAAAAAGAAGTAAGTAGTGTAACAAAAAACAAGAAGCAATATGTGCAATGTGTGCAATATGTCAGAAAGGGCTGAACAGCTGTGCAAGAGCCCAAATTACAAAATAAATAGAAATAGAAGCATCTACAATACAGAATATGCTTTTATTATTAGGGGATGTATATATTTGTGTAAGGCAATGAAAATGTTTTATTGCAGCAATACTTTTTCCAGTTCGTATCTTCCCTGCAATGATATTGAAAAATGGTTTGGGCTTCTGAAAGTGAAATAAGAGCTGATCACAGTCACACAGTGTGACTTCCTTGCAAAGTATTTTTCGTGGTTTTTACTGTTTGCTCATGCTCCAGGCCCTTTACTGTAAAATCATGCAATATATTTGCACAAATATTCATTCACCAACCAGACATTGCCATGTCAATGAGAAGCAATTGCATGCTCACTCCAAATGAATTCTGCCAGCTAGATATCCCACTTGAGCATTTTTTGTTTGTTTGTTTTTTAGGCTTTTACCGTTGCAGTGCAGGCTATATATGAGAGCATTACCTCCAGCACTTAATTTTTATAGAAATGGGCTATTTTGTTTCATGGTAGCATTACAGCGAAAACAAACCAACGTTTTCTGGGAAGAGGAAAAAAAAGAACACCTCGTTTCTACATTACAGCATTTAGCAGATGCTTTTATCCAAAGCGACTTACATATCAGGTTTCTTGCTCAAGGACACTACGACAGATTTTCCCCCGGGCGGAGCTGGACTCGAACTGCCAACTTTGCGGTTGTGGGTGGGAACTCTACCTCCTGAGCTACTGCCGCCCTACTGTGCTATTTCTGGGGAAAATATAATCTCAGAGAGAAGAACGTGTTATTGAATGCATGATCATATCTAGAGTTGGTGTAAGAAACCATGCTTCTAAAAGCAGAGCAGTAGGCACATTCATAATGTGCTCCTAAGTTCCCATCAGCTGACTGTGACGATTTCCAAACAAAGCACATATGAGATAGACGATAACTCTGCATAATCTAATTACCTAAATATTTGGGACACAAACTGACACATGATGGAATTGATATTTAATCTCTGGTGAGCACTGGTGGAGCTATGGTCTGATCCCTCTAAGTGAAATGAAGTTGAAGTCAGTGATTGTAATCTCTATCATAGACTCCGATCCTCATCCTCATATATGGGTTTTTGAAGGCTGATACCGATATTTTTGGACTGAAGCTGTACATGGTATTGGTTGATTTAGTACAGACTGTTTCATCCCACTTTCCCGTTGCTAGGAGACAAGTGAAAACATCTGGTCAGCTGTTTACATGAGGAAGTGGCTCTTTATAAGTTGAAAACAACTTCAGATTGCTGGAGATCATGGATAAAAAGTCCTATAGCTTGTGTTGCTGTGTGGCCGGGTGTGCTCTAAAAATGGGGACAAACTCAGTCTCCAAAATAAGAATGTTTACATTCCCTAAAAATGACCAAAGGCGCTGTGCATGGATCAATGCACTGGAGAGAGTGGGATGGGAGATCAGAAACCATCGCATTTACAGCACTCACTTTATCACAACCAGATCATTATACACAGGATTTACAGTGAAGTTCAAAACATGCCTATATTATAATATTGTAGCTAACATAAGCTACTTCAACCTATTGCGGTAGCAGCACAACTATCATAATGCTGAGCTACATAATTAACATCAGTAAAAAACATGCCTAAACATTATCATTGAATCAAGCTATTCTAACAACACAGAGGTTATAGCTGTGTTATTGTTAACTAATTGAAACCATCCATAAATAAAGCATGCCCACAAGTTTCAAGAAAATCTGACCAGTGGTGTTTGAGATATCGCAGGTGACGAACAAACAAACAAATGGACGAATGGATTTCATCGTGGGCGACAAAAAGCCAGGACAGAGATGGAACTGAACCTGTGGTCTTCTGGTCATAGGTGTTACTGATATGCTAAAATCCTGGCCTGAAGGGTGGTATTATTGCCCTGGAAAAGGGATCCTGGGTGGGTGGACAGACTGGGACGATGCAAATCCTCACTTCTGGTGGTTAATTGAGGCACCTGCAGAGAGGTGGAATTTAAGTTGTAGTTTTCCACTGAGCAAACCTATGAGATACTGTTGTGCTTTTAGGTTAGAAATCCCACTACTGACGCCAATCATCACCTTCATGGCAAGACGGAATCGAACCCAGCATTTCTGATCAAATAAGAAAACCCCTTAACACGTCTAAACCACAAGCAACTCAGTGTTTTTTTAGTCGTCAGTCTCTCGGAACAGAAACACAAATTTCAATCATATTCCTATACACATCTAACTCTAAACATCACTGAAAGTGATTCCCTAAGTAAAATAAATAATCACTTTTATGAATGGTAAGTTATGCAACTCCATGTGAGAGCACTGTTGTTTTTGCAGCATGCTGGAGGTTTGTCTCGTTCAATGGTTACAGGAAATGTTCATAAAATAGGCGTACTTTCCCATATCAGTGATGCATTTCAATTTCTTCTTGTGTATTTCTACACTATGGGCCAGATCTACTAAAGGTTTGCGTGTGTTTGTTTCGCTGCTGCCGGTTGTTTCTTCTCGTTCTTAACAAATTTGTTGTAATGGTTGGGATGACAGCTCTTCAGATGGGGAACTAAATTTGTAGTGTTGAAAGAATGTGACACGACTCCTCGCATGAACGATGCCGAGCAAGCATTGCAAATAGCAACTTTGGCATCTGTTTCGGACACTTTAAAAAACCTCCACACCACAGACATGTTTGTTTTCCCTCTTTCATGCTTGACAAAGCAGACATGATGACGAAAGCAGCAGCTGCGCACCCTCGTGCCGGGGACATGGTGTTGAGGATCCAGTTAAGCATTTGGGCATAATTAAAGCGTCTTTTTATCGGCCAGTCATATCGACAGGAATTACATTTCCGATAATAAGCCATTACCTGCCGATAACGATGTCGTGCTGATATTGTCTTTCCGATATTTTATCATAATTATGAGGAAATAATTCCATTAATTCAGAAACATCGGGCTGAATTATTATTTCTTTTTTTCAGGTGAATGCAATACGTTTCCTTAGTAACATTACCATGGGACCTGCTGAATAAAGCAAATCATATGGCATTTGAAGTGAAATATGGGATTAGTGCAGAAACAGAATAATTACACCACTCCAGCATCTGTAGTTTGGCATTTGGAGGCTCACACAGTTACATTCTCAGCCTCATTCACATCTGTTAGAGTAAACAGCATTCAGACTGAGAGAAAGAGAGACAGACACAGACAGACAGACAGAAAGAGAGACAGAGAGGGCTGAAGGTACAGATGGTAGGTTTTATAACTATATCAGCGACAGAAACAGGTCAGTGTGACACATTTAGCATTTCAGTAAAACATTTATTCAAATTACTATGCCTGTTTTTTTCCTCATTCTGGACTTCACATGACAATTTACCAAAGTTATAATATCAGAGGTTTAAACTGATATATCAGTTTGCCAATATATCGGGCAATATTGGCCTTTTATTAAAAATGCGATCTGGTCCAGTCACTGTCGCCCACCGCTGATATGATGGATATGATGCAGTTTGATTGATTACATATTTATTGTTAAATTGATCAATACTACCATGGTTGTGTATGGGAATCCCTTAACTGGAACTGATTCTAATGAGACATTTTGATCAGATTCCAAATTATGTGTTATTACCATCCTTGGTTTCAATGGAGTTTCAGTGTCCCATGGTCTAAATGCTGTTTCAGAGGCTTTTCCATCCTGCAAAGAATATAATTCTGGGGAAAACACTGAAAATGTGTAATTGTTTGGAATTTTTGGCATGAAAACTGTCACATTTAAATATAATGACGATGAGTATTGCCACAAAATATCGGCAGTTTGAATCAAAAAAATATCGGTATCAGCCTTCAATGGGCTTTAAACCTATGTCATAGTATATTGTGTGAATATCCTTGAATACATATTCAGTTTTGTTTTTATCATCACTGCCTCATATACTCCATCATAAATATTCTTCCATTTTATAGTCAGCATTAAGCTTAAGTAATCTGAAGACATCCTGTAAATGCAAGCTGGGAACTTCATACGAGAAAATGTTTGTCACTCTGAAATGAAAAAATACTTTCTTGTAATTTAGATCAAAATGTAATTACTTTTACTTCCTGGAAAATAGAACATTTTAAGTGGTAACTGCATTGTGTACCAGTAAGCAACGTAAATATTCCAACAAATAAAACCATCCATCCATCTTCAACCGCTAATCCGTAGTCGGGTTGCGGAGGTAGCAGCTCCAGCAGGTAGCGCCGTGGTCTCCTCCCAGCTGGACGTGCCTGGAAAACCTCCCTAGGGAGGCGACCAGGTGGCATCCTTACAAGATGCCCGCACCACCTCAACTGGCTCCTTTCGATGCAAAGGAGCAGCGGCTCAACTCCGAATCTCTCACGGATGACTGAGCTTCTCACCTTGTGATCAGATGTACACCCAGACTTTATGTGTCCGATCACCCAGGTCACGTTAATTCCGCATTCATGTCATATTGGAAGAAGCAGAGTTGACATCTTGTTGCTACAACTTGGAAGCGGTCACGTGTTTAACTCGTTGAAATGGCCACATCCAAAATCGTTTTATATAAGAATTTAAACTCAAGCATAAACAAACTTCTTATTATGTTAGACTGCTGACATTGGTGGATTCACTGCCATGTTTGCTGCCTGTGTTGACACATTTTGTGATGCCACATGGGAGATATCTTGCCAAACATTCCCATATGTCGTAGTTGTGGGACATGAATGATTTTCCCAGTTGACAGCTAGTATTTACTCCAAATAATCCAATAAGATGTGAACATGGCATTAGTTTACTGATGTCACGTTACATGATGTCTGGGTACTGAAGACCTAAAATTCAAACAGTTCTGCTTATTGCTGCCATTATGGGCTGCCAACATACTACAATTGCCTTGTGGAGCTTTAAGGTTAGCGCTTGTTACAAACCTCAATATTGTAGTCAAGAGATATTACACATGCTCTGCTCCCCTTTGGATCCCTGGCGTGTTTAAAAAATAAAGCTGAAGCCATTCACCTCCACCAACCTATCTAAATGAACGATGGTGACTGCTCTGCTGTGGATATTCTACCAGGATGAACTCCAAATGAGTTACTGCCAAGCACTAAACTATCTCGCTTTGGTTTTCCAACTCTTTTTTATTCTCGCTCTCTTTTGATCTGCCTTTCTTTCTTTTTTTCCTCTGAATATCTCTCTTTCCCTCTCTCACAGAGAGAGAGAGAGAGAGAGAGAGCGAGAGCGAGAGCGAGAGCGAGAGCGAGAGAGAGAGAGAGAGAGAGAGAGAGAGAGAGAGAGAGAGAGAGAGAGAATCACTTAGCCTCATTAAGGATAAGAAAGGCTCTCATTAAAACAGAGCTGTCTTGGTCCTGTGTCCTGCATGATAGTCACCTATTTGTTGCCTAATAGCTCTGGGCATTGAAAACATCTGAGATCTGTCTTCTTTAATGAGAGGTAGCAGGGGTGATGCCTCTCCCACCCAGAATGCCAAGTGCCTCTGCGTCATTAACAATCGACATTCACAAACTGTATTTTTCTTTTCCCTTTCCTCTGCCTTGTCTTCTTTCATTTGCACACTCTTTTACCCTGAGACAAACAAACTTGTCAGCAGTTTGATTTGTTTACGCGTTCTATTTTTTATACTTGTTTCCTTAAACTGTAAATCAGGGGAGCAGCGTAGCATGGGGAGCTAATAACCTGCCTTGTACATCTGCCTTCATAAATTATGCAGCAAGCCGGGGCTGCAGCTTGTTGTCTGTCAGGCAGGCTGCTACAGTCCTGTCAGCACCCACCACAACGGTACACGTTGGAAAATGATCCCCAGAGCAGCCGGGAAGGAGAAATGAACCTGGACAGTATAGGAGGTGGAGACAGTCGGGAGTCAATTGTCAACTAAATAAATGAAAAAAGTTCATCAAAATTGGCAATTCAAAACTTTTCTGATTCGTCATCACAGTTAAATCAGTCTTCATTTTGGGCATGAAACAAAACACAAAATCCTGACTGGTTCACTTACGCCAATTGCTGACAGAGTTTTTATTGTAAAATCTGCACTCCTTCCATAAAGGGTTGTATTTAGTACCAAAATATTGTTCTTTAGGGCTTGTACGATAGCAAAACCTTTTGTAAAAAAACATTTTAGAAATATTCTCTACAGCACCATGCTCAAATAGTTATATATAGATGATATATTGTGACACACTCAGGGGTGTTTAGAGTGTGCACCAGACTAATAATAGTAATAAACTCACTGTCCACACACAATTGACAGTCAATCAACATTTTATTGACTGTACTTGGAGGGAAAAGGTTAGTGGAATATAGTACTTACAGTTCAGTAATCCAACAGGAAGGTACACCTTGTGTGGCCTGATAACCCTCAATAATCTCCACCAGCTGGTCCGAGCTCTGGGGGTGATTCTGACAGGCCAAATTCTTCGCTTCATGGGGAAGAGCCCTCATGAATCTGTCCATGATCAGCCGTTCAATGGGTCCTAGGGTGTCAGCTCCGAGACCAACCATGCATTTGTTAGTCTCAGGAGTTCATGCATTGGGGCCCTGGGAGCCCCAGTCGGGTCAAACCCCCATTTATGGTACCGCTGGACATGGGTTACCAGCGTATATCTATATCTCTTGAGTATTTCCCCTTTGCCTGCCCCGGCTTCTAACTCTTTCCCTGATGAGCCTGATCCAGAATGTCGTGAGCAGGAAACCAGCAGTGCTGCTCAGGACCATAACCCTTCCAATACACGAGGCACTGAAAGCGCCTGTCACCGCGGCGAAACTCCAGAAGCCTCCTCGCAGTGTAGGTGGTGTCCCCACCACTGAGGTGGGGCAGAGTTGGAAGCCCCGGAGAAGGGCCCTGTGGGCTGTGGATGACTGGCTTGACTCTGGAGACGTGGAAGGTGGGATGGATCTGCACAGCGCGGGATGTCGAAGGCAGACAGCAGAGCGGTCCACGATTCTCTGCATGGGAAACGGAACAACAAACCGGGGAACCAGCCCATGGGACCACACCCTCTGGCCAGGGTGATAGCAGGGCACAGGGGACAGACAGCGGCCGGCCCGGCCCCGACACCCGGAAGAGGTGCGAAGCAGGACGAAACAAATCCCTCTCCAGGTCTGACGACCTCGGAGGACAAACTCCTGGGCAGAAGGCTCCCAGCCTGGTACCGGAAGCGGCCAAAAGCCACAGGAATCTCAGGAGGGGGACAGCCCAGTGGCGAAACAAGGACGAGTGTCCCCCGATCTGCAAAGAACCTCACCCAGGTCCAAACCTCCGGACAGAACCGCGGCACAGGCAGGAATCTAATCTGGGCCATGGCGAACAACCTCCTGGGCGGAAGGCACACCAACCTCCAGCTCCCGGTCCAGTAACGGAGGTGGTTGTGAGCAAGGGACAATAATTAAAGGAATTCACACCAGTGGCATTTACTATCACTATTGAAAAACATTAGTGTCTTTTATAAATGGAAAACTTGATCCCTTGCAGTTTACCTACCAGCCAAAAAAAGGTGTGGAGGATGCAAAACTCATGATGACAGTGTACAAACACCTGGAAAAAAACAGATCTCATGTAAGACTCTTATTTGCTGACTTTTCTTCAGCTTTTAATACTTTTTGCTTGTTACTTAATTAAACTCAAAATTGAACTGCCTAGTCTGCAAACTAATTTGGTTGATACCTACATCACCCGCCGTATGGATGCTGCCAAAATCGCAAAACTCGCAGATCTTCTACCTAGAACTCTCTCTTTCAGTGGCGTGTCGTGACTTCTCCGCTAGGTGGGGCGGTCAGCACGTCAGATCATCTTTTTTTAGTTTTTGGCCCAGTTTCAGAAATAAAAACGAAAAGTATATATTTAACAGAACTCGTTTATTTTTCAGTTGCATATCATTGTCTGACACTATATTTCATTTATGTAATGTAGGCATAACATGCATGAATTGAATTAGACAAATTAAAACGACAGGTTATTAGTGCATTTTTACATTTGAAACAGTTGAATAGTAATCAATAATCAAGTTTCACAAAGCAATCGAATCTCCACCCGCAAATCATTCGCAGCCATATAAATCATCATCTGCTTATCTGAAGTCGGGTCACGGAGGCAGCAGCTCCAGCAGTTGCCCCCAAACGTCTCTTTCCCTGGCCACATGAACCAGC
>OMOT01026722.1:11759-22617 GCA_900312575.1 Acanthochaenus luetkenii | reverse complement strand
TATCATTTATGTGAATATAACAATTACATTTCATACACATACAGACCACAATTGTACAAATTATTGATCTATTGGAATAGTTTTTTTCCACTTGGGCCGGCAGGTGGGGCGGCGCCATAGCGCCCCTAGTGGACGACACGCCACTGGTCAAAAGACGTTTCTCTCTTGTGGCAGGGCATACCTTATACCGGCGATACCAGCCGACTCAGCCGAGTATCGAAAAGAGTGATACTGACGTGGAGTATCGAGTACTGTTCAAGTACTTTTCATCAATATTATATATATATATATATGTTTATTTTTGTTTTACCTGGCTACAAAATATGTGGAACATTTTCTGAATTGTATGTATAACACTACTACTTGTGTTACTTCAATAAGGCAACGAGAGTCAAGGATACACTTGCACGTTAAATTACGTTAAGTGACAATGTGAAGGGACAGTCACTTTTTTTGAAAAAACGCGTCGCAGTGTCTCAGCAGTTCGTTAAATAAATATCCAGCTGGAAACTGCGTGGCAAGAGTTAGCGAGCTTCTCATATTCAGATGAATCTTTTTTTCTTTCTTACAAAATGTATAAATATGTTTGGTTATTATCTGGACAGTATACATGCGATCATATATATATACACACACACAGACAGGTGACAAATTAAAGGAAACACCAACAATAAAGTGCCTTAGTACGTTTTTTTTCATGATTAAAATGCTTTAAACTGTATAAACTTTCCTTATATGATGTGTACTTATATAATCAGATAATCATAAGTGAATTGCATTGAAAAGTTTCATTTTTAAATGAAAATGGAAATCTTGTAAGCTCATTGGGAGGGGGGGTGCATTGTTTTGTTATTTCAATATCTTGGTATGTACTGGTGTTCATGGTGACGTCTATCTTAGCAGATGCTCCAAGAATTTTTCATATAAAAAAAGATAAATAAAGACCCCCCAGCATATTTAAAAATGCTTGGGATTTATTACTACATAGATATATCTTTACACAGTTGAGGAAATATGTCCCTTAATATAGAGCCAGTCGCTGTTAAATTGTTAGCCAATGAAGTTACATTCGAGTTGTTTATACTCAGTGTAGCCAACTCATATTCACAAGAGAACTGAAAAGTTGTTGAGCGGCTTATATCTGAGATTTCAATAAAACATTTGAATGAAGATTTGATGTTTCTCTTATCATTTTTGCTATTATTCACGAGAAGTACTTGGTATCAGGGGGCGGCAATAGCTCAGGAGGTACAGTTCCCGCCCCGCAACCGCAAGGTCGGCGGCTCGAGTCCAGCTCCTCCCGGGAAAAATAATCTGTTGTAGTGTCCTTGAGCAAGACACCCAACCCCAAATTGCTCCCGTTGAGCAGGCTGGCAGCTTTGCATGGCTGCCTCCACCAACGGCATGATATGTAAGTGGCTTTGGATAAAAGCGTCTGCTAAATGCTGTAATGTAATGTATCGTACTCGATACCAGCGATGCTGAATTAAACAATTATTGGTACTTTATCGAACCAAAATTGGCGGTGTTGCCCATCCCTAACACAAAGTCCACCAATAATGTAAGGAAAGTGTAAAGCGTGGTACATTTCACTGACTTTTGCTATACAAAGAAAAACACACATGGGAAAACATGGCGGCCCTCACTACCCAGAATGTGCATATGTGCTCTTAGTTAGACTCACCGCATTGTTGTGATGCTTATTATAATCTAAACCTCTCCTTGTTCAGGCTTATACTTGCTTTGAAAAATACACCGCCGCTACGCGACCTAAAGCTCCACAGACTCTCGCTCTCTCGCCTACCTAAGCAGCCGTGCTTTGTTTCCTGCTTTGACCTCGACAAGTGTCAAGAGAGGTTGACGACCTCACAGTGACCCTAAATGGACGGCTCTACATGCTTCTGGGACTCTTCACTATCTTATCACAGATCTGCCGCACACAGACACAAGAAAGCAAAAGTACACATACAGACAACAATACATACACACACATAAACAAACACTCACATACCCCATCGACCTACCCCCCCACAATCACAGCAGTCACTGCATCCAAATTCAAACATTGAAATGATTGTTCAACTCAATGAATACAGAGCTATGGTATATCGAGAGGCATATTAAATCAAATTAGGAGAAAATAAGGACATGAATTAAAATAAAATACAGCAGTTATAAGTTGTATTATATGACATTACATTACTGACACCTCTATGTTTACAGCAGAAGAAAACGTGGTATCACTAAGCCATTTTAAGACGTCACCTCAGGCCCTGTATCTTCCTCTCCTCCTGTCTCCATACTGCTGCTGCTGTCCTGCTCTTAAAAGTATAATATGGCTGCATGTCTAAGGTAAAGCTCCTGAACAACAAAGTAGCCCATCCTCAAGCTAAGGCATGAAAATCCACTTATTCATCACTGTGTAGTAGCATTCCAGCATGTGATGTGCTGCAGCATTTGAGTTGGATTTTCATGCCAGAAATCACTTTGACAGGTTTCACATTAAAACATTTCAAACGGTGGGTGTCTGATGTTGGAATGAAACTCTTCAATTAAAGATTTCTTGTATCACTGATATATTGTAAGCCAGTGCTCACCAGTCTTATAAAGCAAAATGTAAGTTTTGTAGTTAAAATCTGAAACTAGATGTAACTTTCAACGTACATGTCGCCATGTTAACATATTCCTAGAATAAATGCCAAGAATAAGACCTACACATCCATCTCTTACACTAACTGCTGTTAGTCCTTGTACCTTGAAGCCATAGAGATGAGACTGAATGTGATGGGAACAGACATAGTAAATGGCTGAGGCTGGTGTTTATAATGGTTGGTGGAGGGTTGGTGCATTGCTCCAGAGAAGGAACCTCCCATTCTAATCTCTATTCTGAATCAGAGGGAAGGCCACTGTTGGTTAGAATGGGCTGATGCAGGTGCAAGTGGTTGTGAACTGTGATACAGAGATGGAAATGTGCGATGGGGAGGTTTTTGCATAAATGTTTTAAGCATTTAGGTGGGTGGCGTCATAATAATATTCTCCTCCCTTAAACATGATAGTTTTCTCAACTACCACTATACCACTGGCTCAATATAAGGTGTGAGTATAGATATACTGCTACCCTATGAGGGGAAACCAAACAGCCAAGACCTCAGATGGACTTTTGACACACAACCAAAAACCTATTTTTACAAACTTGCATTTAATCAGAGTTGTTACTGCTCTCATTATTGTATGGAAGTTTGTTGGGAGTCGAATATAATATCAGAATTTTGCAGAGTCAGCATTAATTATGGAGAAAACAGTGCAAGTCTTACCTTTATTATAACTAATGATTATTAACATGTTTGTTCATTTTATAAGACAGGTGATGTATTAACTTCCCACTAGTACAATAAATCATTAATGCAATTTGCAGTTAATAGGGACTTATTAATGTAATTACTTTTTTCCTGTCAGTGTAACAATTCAAATCAAATCAGGTTTATTCTCACATCACAATTACACAGGTATAAATATGAGTGAAATTCTTGCGTTTAAGACTACGCAACAATGCAGTGTTAACAATATACACACACACAATACAATGTACCGTAATCTAATATATTGTAGAGCAGCATCAGTAGCAATACACACACACAAACACACACACACACACAATCGTATGCAGGAAATGTCTCTGTTGTGACCAGTGCAGGCGTATACCAGGGTGATGAGTAAAGTGCAGAGTATTTTACAAACCAGTTTGAGTGTGGGAGAGTGCAGCTTAGAGTATTTTTCGATTTCTTGAAAAAGTAAACGTGTGATATCAAAAATGAGTTGGTGTCAAAGTTCTTCTAATGAATGCTTACGTAACTAGTGATTAAGCGTTAACTAACTAAACTGACTTGATGGTAGTTAGCACGATAGTTATACTTCGTTACGTGCTCACACACTAATCAGCATGTTAGTTGACCATGACTAACACATACTTAGTAACAATTTGAACACGTGGTTAGTTAATGCTTAATGCTTAATCTCTAGTTCCACCCAGAGAGAGATCTTTCGGAGGAGCGGAACGAGGGTCAAGCTTCCAAGGAAAACATTCACAGATTTATATTTGACTGTTGGAGAATGGCTTCTGCTCATGTTTGTCATGGAGGTCCGAGGTAGACTCTTCCAAGTCCCTCCCCTCAAGCGAAGCGCTGAACTGCGCATCACAGAGGCCACAACATTCTATTACACAAGCTGCTTGATATAAAAGCCTCACTAGAGAACATTTATGGAGGTTGAGTCCTACATAACATGCATGGCTGTTACCTAGATAGATTCTCTCTACCAAATAAGACAAAACGCTATGTAACTGTAGTTTATTATTCGTATTATCTCTGTGATGGACAAGTGAACTGTCCAGGGTGTCTCCCTGCCTTCTGCCAAATGCATGCTGGGATACACTCCAGCCCTGAATAAGACATATGACACTATCTTGCAACACAGATCTTCATTGAACTTAAATACAGTCAGTTAAGCAGCATGAGCCTGTAAGATCTACATTCCCTCATGTTCGTATGAAAAGACCAGGCAGTATGCTAGTCTGAGTCATGGGCTGGTGGTTTTTGTGCAGCTGTACAAGTATCTGTATCACTGTGTCTGCTCACAGCACAGAAATACACTCCGCTGTCGCCTGGTCCCACTTTTTTCACGGTGAAAGATCCACTGTCAGTATCAGTCCTGGTGGCTGAAAATTTGTCCTCGCTAAAATCTCCAAAGTCAGGCCGGCTGTAAGGAACCGTGAAGGCGATCAGTTTCATACTCTCCCCTGGCAACTGTTGATACCAGTACATTTTAAAGAAATTGCTGCCCATGTCTTGACTGCAGTCCATCCGAGCAGACTGACCCCTCTCTAACAGTAACCTTGCGGTCTGGTGGACTCCCTTACTCCTAGCAAGACCTGTAACCAAACAATAAACCAATAGGCTTAGGCAAAGTAAACAGCTGAGGTCATACATTTCACTTTAAACTGCTCCCTTTTGGAAATAAATCATAAAAGTTGAGCTTACATCTATGATCAACATTATTTGATAAATACCACCACCACTACCGGTACTACTACTACTAATAAACTTTAGTTTACTAGAAACTGAAGTTTACTAAACTTTATTTGCATAGCATTTTGAAAGTGCGAGAGCTACAAAGTGCTTTACTGACAACAACACAGCAACTAAAAGCCGTTGAGATGAACAGTAAAAACGCCAGCAGTATAATACCTGCAGTACAGAGCAGAGAAACGGTGATGATGATGAGAGTTGAGACCATTTTGAGCTTCTGAAGAGACGGATCACTGTCACAGTGAGACGTTCAACACAGCAGCTGATGGGAGCGTCACGTCATCCATCCTGTCACATGCTGGGACTCCCTTTTAAAAGGTGTGCCATTAGTTTGGGACAGCACACACTTGTGTTACTTGTCAGTTTACAGATATCCTGTCGGCATTTGCGGTTATTAACAGATGCTGGTCGTCAAAAATGCAACTCCTTTTTCAGTCTGTTGAACGTCACACGATGATCTAACCCCTTTAACAGTGAAACTGAGAGTGTGACCAAAACATCTTTGATCATGGTCGGGTCTTGTTGTCTGCAAAAATACAGAAAATGAATTTGACAAATTTCAGGTTTACAAAAGGTGAAATTTGAATTTGACAAAAAGACAGGACATTGAGAATGTACAGTGCATATGGCTTCACATGTTCTGTAGTCATAGTCTAGCCACTTCATGTTTGATGTTGTGAAGAATATTCCTCAGCATGGGAACAGTCATATTGCCCAGCCACTATCAGCATACACAATATTCAACACTAACCAAAACATTTAATAACGTTAATATATGAAAGTCTGGAAGAAAATTAGGAACTTTAAAATGGAAAAAGTGTGGTAACCTGCATCATACATCAACCCTGTTATATGACAGACAGTCTACAGATGACTACCACAGTTGGTGGATGATTGTGTCCTAAGGATAATGGATTTAGAGACCAGAGTCAAATAAATGACTGTCAGTCTGCGTAATGGGAGGTGTTACTATGGCAGCTGGTATTTCAATTTCAATAGAGCAGTTTGTGGCAGTGTCACATGATTCTGTAACCTGGTGTCATCTAGGGTTAGACTGAATTATCGGTTTCAAAAACCCATATCAGTTTAATCCCGTATGCAGTTATATCAGCATCGATGTTGAGTGGGTTTGTGTGCACAATATTCTCGATAGCAGCTCATATCACACTGTTAAGGTCTCATTTTAAATGCATCTTTATACTTAATTCTCAAATATCCATATAAACACGATTAAACAGAATATTCTAAATATTACTATGAAAACTGAGCTGAACAGTATAGGGAACATGGTGCATACATGTCCCTGTGTCATGAATAATATTGGTCTTTCCCATATATCTTGTGATGCTTACAGGAAAGATCTCATTGATGGAATACTTTTCAAACATTAAGGCTTTATTGGTGTTCATGTTAACACACTTGTGATGCAGGCTGACCAATAACTGCAGATGTCGGTATTAACAGGACAGGATATGACAGAACCTTATCTTCTTCTGCAGCACAGGTGGTTTTGTGCAGCTTTGCAAGTGAACTGCGCCACTGTGGGAATCACTGACAGCACAGAAATACAAGCCTTTGTCTTCTGGTACCAAATCCTTCACTGTGAAAGTCCCGCTGGCAGCGTCAGGCTTGGTGGCTGAGAATTTCTCCTCTCTGAAGTCGGGGTCATAGTCAGGTTTGGAGCTTGGAGTGGTTAACACTATTTGTTTCATTCCTTCCCCTGGCAGTTGTCTGTACCAGTACATATGGAAGTAGCTAGCATCCTTGGTGTGGCTGCAGTCTATAGTCGCATCATCACCCTGGTTTTTCCACAGTTTGGGGGTCTGGGTGACATCGCTCCCATCAATAAGACCTGTGTGCATAACAGTAAACGTCACCACTTGTGAACGTTCAAACTCACATAGAGCTTGTTCAAAAACCATTGTCAGCTTCTGTATTCGTCCTTTGACATCACTCCCATCAGTTACACCTGCGTTGATAACGTTACCAAAGGTGAAACAATTCATATACGGTATCTACACCTTCGTCTACAACTTCCACTTTTCCCCACTTGCTTATAGACTGTGATGAGGTGAGTTCGTCTTATCGTGGTTTACCTGCAATCCAGAGCAGTAACACTGAGAAGCTGAGGTTGCCATGTTTGATGGGGATAATGTCCATGTTCTGGAAGTCAGAGACCACAAGAGTCTCATATATGACTGTCAGTATAGTTCCAGAGATATGAAGAGTTGTCACAGTGTCGCTCTATTTCATGTGGCAACTGGTGGGAGTGTCACTGCATTTTGTGATGTGGTGTGATCCTGAATCTAACTGTTGATGGTAGTATTAATGGTACTCGAGATCCCTCTACTGTACATCACCTACATGTGCATTACATGTATCACTGACTAGCTGAGGAGGCCATGTTTGATGATGACAATGTTCATGTGCTGGAGGACCCAGAAAACCTCTGAGTCTCATATGACTGTCAGTATGAACAGAGATATAAATTGTTGTGACAGTGTAGTGCTTTGTCTGGAACAACGTAAACAATGTCAGAAAGAGTGTTTACTGCTCATCCAAGGATTTGAACTCAACCTGTTTCCACCATGAACCTAAAACATTCAAAAGTGATGTCCACTCAATTCATATTGTAACTTTAACTGACATCACTTAATTCAGATGGATTACAGCAATGAACAACACATTTGATACAGTGAAGATTACATTACAGCATTTAGCAGACGCCTTTTATCCAAAGCGACCTACATGTCATACCGTTGGCGGAGGCAGCCATGCAAGGTACCAACCTGCTCAACGGGAGCAATTTGGGGTTTTAGGTGTCTTGCTCAAGGACACTACGACAGATTTTTCCAGGGAGGAGCTGGACTCGAACCGCCGACCTTGCAGTTGTCGGGCGGGAACTCTACCTCCTGACCAACTGCCGCCCCCATAGATGTCAAGTTCAAGTTCAAGTTCATTTATTTATATAGCCCTTTATCACAAGCATGTCTGTCTCAAAGGACTTTACAGAAAATGAGCCAACTAGATCTACCTGAACATCAATCAGAGGAAATTACAGAATAGTAAAAGACAAACACAGAAACAGAATCAAGTACAAGACAAACAAGTCATCATAGTGTTAGATTTCCCCCAGTGGAACAGAGCGAGGACCAGCAAAGCAAACAACGAGGCAGTCAGCTTGTGGTTTCCCTGCAGAACTGTTCTGCCTGTCAGAGAGGAGGATGTTCTCATGACTGACGCGGAGGTATAACGACCAAGGACAACGTTTGTGCTCCAACAATGTAAGCTGAAGTGCTACTGTACCTTAAATGGGTAGTAAGTCCATAAGGATGAATAGGTGCAGTAATAAAATGTTTTAATTAAGTGTTGTTGTTCATCCCTATGAAGCATAAATCATAACGCAATTATCATCATCTAAGTGTATAATGCTATTGCTGGCAAAAATGTTGTATTTCCAAAAAGTAATGTTCTCAGGAAGTGAGAAAGCCTTTTCCCGTTCATTCCCAGGCACTGTCATCATTTTACAAGGTATTTCAAGTGGTTTGTTTCTGGGTCATGAAATCATGTGCCACAATCACAATATCCAGAATAATTCATGGTTTTCAATTCTATGTACCGGTATTCATTCAATTTAGAATTCCTAGGTTTCCCTGCAAAATTACTTCACTGGTACAGTAGATGGCACTGTTTTAATGCTTTTGCAGCTGTGTGTGCGTGTGTGTGTGCGTGTGTGTGCGTGTGTGTGTGCGTGTGTGGTCACAGATGCACTCTAATTGTCTGGGAGGTCAGACAGATCCTGCATCCATGCGCTCTGACCTGCTTCAGTTGATCTGCAGCCATTTGTCAGGAGCCAATGAGGCCCAGAGTTGTGCTTGATACTCAAAAAAGTGATGGATTACTCGTTACTCGTTTCAACAAATTAAAACTAGCTTAGCACTAGTTACATTATTGCCAGTTGTGAGCATCTTGGCAAATAATGTGATCAAATCAAATCACCACTAATAGCACTTAGAATGAAGAAGTCCAACAATTTAACAAAATGAGGAGGAAACGAGGGAACCTGAAACGAATGTTCTACCAGCTAGCATAATGCTTCCTCAAGCAATTTTGAGAAATGTGAAATGGATAAACACTAACCAGCAGGAGAATCAGCTGGCCTATAACGGTTACTAAAACAGGCATTTCAGACATGGCAGTTCAACAACAATGACCTAATGAAAATCCTACCGTCTCCACCAATACATGGAGATGCTTGCCCTATAATAACTTGTTACATTACGTTTCTATTAAACCCCCATAGGGACTGCGTCCTCTCTTACTTTCAAAAATCATGATAATCATACACTAACTGTAATGATAAGGGTAACCACATAACATTGATGTCAGGTGTTCTTGATACATTTTTATATGATAAAATCAAAGTAGTGGGAATTGTTCCACTCGGAGAAAATCTACTTTTCTGCCATTTGCCATCTAAACGAGCTGAAAACAATTACCAGGGAGACGGATCAGTGGATGGAGGTGGGACTTTTAGAGGGGGGTGATAGGCCTAACGTATGTAATGACTTTTTGATTGGTAACTGTAATATCATTACTGAAGTTGAAATATGATTTTTTTACACTACTTCCTGGGAAAAGAGAAAGCATTATTGTGACCCGTTACCTTTCAACACTGCTGATAGATACACATGGAATTCATTATCAGACTTTAAGGAGGTTTAAAAAGTAAAAAACAATTCTGATATTTTTACAGGTCTGTTTAATGGAGCAGTATTGTGTTCTGCATTTTTTTGTTTTTATAGATTCCACTGTTAATGAGAAATTCCCCCTTTTTTCATAATTTAGCAATTAGCAGCCTTGTTGTACACAACAGTTATCTACCTTTTGTTCTTAAGAGTTCACCGTTGAGTGTCATGACCTCAATAAACTCGAATGATGTTCCTCCAGCGATTACAAACCTCTGTTTTATAAGAATTCCTCACGTTTTGTTATCAAATGTGTTATAACTGGATTAGTGTGTGAGGTGGTCATTTCTGAGGTGACAGACAATTACAAAAGGTATTTATGATTAAAATATACACTATAAAAAATAAGTACATAAACACCACATGAAAAACAAAGATATATGAAACTCATTGCGTAGTGTAAGGACTGTATGTCATGAGTGACTGGTTAACTTTGAATGAGAGGGGATACATCTACATGATCTGCCCCCTGGTGCTTTAAAACCCAAACTTCACTCCGGTCAGTGTCTGGCTCTCTCCTGGCTCCTCTCCCACTGTGGCCCCTAGCAAAATCACAATAGATCATATTGGATGAAATATTTATTCACACAGCTGTGGTTGGTTTTCACAGACATCTTACAAATGTACACAATTCAGAGGTATGTCAGATTTCACAGACCAGTACCGATTTGGAGAGGCGCGGTGTATATGTGACTGAACACCCAAATTCAGGGCCCGATTGTCTGCTGGTGAGACGTACTGGTCCGAGGGGGAGTCGGGAAATACTTTTGGCTTCACCTGGCAATCAACGGGTACGTTTACATGCACACCAATAAAACCATTTGAATGTGACTGAAGTAATATAGACCACGGCAATTGACATGTAAATGTCTTAGTCTGACTAGCTCAACCAATCAATCAAAATGAAATGAATGAGCATCCTCAAGATTTTACATGAGAATGGTGAAATATTCAGACTTTTCCATCATTTTTCATCTGATATTGAGATGACTGCAAACTGGATCTCATTGCATCACATCCTTCTCT
>OMOT01026722.1:0-11733 GCA_900312575.1 Acanthochaenus luetkenii | reverse complement strand
GCACTTTAATCAAACTATCACTTTAATCTGATGAACTTTAACCTTATTCTTAGGGTGCAATCCCACCTACAGTTTGTTTTCTTTGGTCCGAACCTTGGCGGAAAAGCATTTTTGTTAGAACCAGGGCTGGTAAAGTCACAAAAGTCACATGGACGTATTGGACAGAGTTTTGTGACCTGTGAAGATTTTGGCAACAGGGGGAGTCAAAACAAATCAGATCCCAGTCCCTGTAACTTTAGCTGGGCATAATGGACTTTGTCTGCGCTCATTGCCGTAATTGATCTTCTCTAGTCTTTATACCAGGTTAAGAAACATGAAGAAATTGCTGAACATGAACATCAGTCAGATTGTTTCTAGTTGGTTCAGATTATGTTCTCACTCCTAACCAAACTGCACGACAGTTCACTTGGAAGAGAACACACATTTTCAGGCGATCTTAGTCCGGTTATTTGGTGCCACCTGAGTTCTAATGGCATTGTTCTCACCTGCCCAAATAAATCAAAACAGGACTCAAGTTAGAATAAAATAATGCACCCTTATTCATAGTAACCAGAATACTGTGTGCTTGTAAACGCCCCCAGTGGTTTGTCAAGTACAGAAGGTTAAATCTCTTTACAAAATTAAAACACCAAAGGGTCACGAGATGCCTCAAAACGTACAGTATCAATATCAAGCAATTCTGATAATCAGAACAATGTTGTCGGGAAACCAAATAAAGTGAGGCCATCTCGGCCTGTTTAAGACGCATACAGTCTGCACTTTGACTCCATTGGTGCCCCAGTGTTGAGCTGAATGTGCAGTATGTCCTTTGACCGGCACATTAGGGGCGCTAACAGCACGGCCACGAACAGGTTCAAGGGGGGGCGTTTCAGTCAGGTGAAAGTGTTGAATCCAGCGTTATTGTACAAGGGAATGCCCTCCGCTCCTCTGAACTCCTCTGCGATGTCATCAAAGGTGCGGCCCTTGGTCTCGGGGAGGCGTATCCAGGTAAGGGTGAAGGCGAGCAGAGCCACGGTCATGAAGAGGAGGTAGACGTAGGCGCCGCATACTTTCTGTGTGGGAGAGACAGAGGAGCAGTGAGTGCACACAGCAACACGGGCTAACCTTGTATCCACCATGTCGTTTGATTTGGTTCCTCCGTCTTCGTTTCAGGTTGGCCTCCGTCTCTGCATCAATATCACAAACAGATGTGTCCCAGGTTAGCTGTTAAATTAGTTTCTATTATTTCAACCTGATCTTAAAGGATTTAGCAATGGATTTATATACACTTAACATTTAGCAGATTTATATATATTTTATAGTAGATGCATATACTGTGTATTTAACAGATTGGACAGATTTACTGCCTGTATTTAACAGCCACGTCTCTAAGGCGCAAAGGAATTGGCAAAAGCAAATAAGAAATCCCCCTCTAAAGTTTCCCCCAAGTCTAAGCTCACACATGCAGCATGCGGGCCAACAACATAAACCCACCAGTAATGGAGGGAAGAGGAGTGCCAGTACAAACTTCCCTCCCCAGTTGAGCATGCTGGTGAAGGCCATGGCGATGGGCCTGCCAGGCTGGTCAAACAGCTCAGCAGCAATGAACCAGGAGATGGGACCCGGGCCCAGCTCATACGCTGAAATCAGGCAGAACACCACCAGGACCTGGAGGCTGCACAGCACCGGGACCAGGTGCTGCACGGTGGGTAAGCGACACAAAAGACAGTTATATTTTTGTAGGTTGATTATCGGCCGGTCAGTGAGAGTTGGTTTCCGTGATATACTATGCTGTACAAAGTTGGCAGAGGAAAATGGGACGAGAATTGTAACCCACATGGTATTCTTTTGTTATTTAAATCGATCCACCAACTGCTTTACATAGGAACGTTTCCTTTTGAAAACATTAAATATCCATTTGGAAAAGAGTTTTCAGGTCAAGTTCATCATTTAACATGTTTAAAACATAGAGGATCCAATCTAAACATTTGATCATTTAGTAAGTTACCGATTATTCTTTTAAAAGTATGATGATTTGTTTGAATTTGATCCTGTCAATCATTTGCAAGAGTCGATGTTTTTTCAAATGGTGGATATCTCATTTTGGAACAAAACCTTTCATCTGCTAATGAAAATAACAATGACATTGACTGAAATGATCTTACCAGGACAGAATCTACAATGGTCATGAGTAAGTTGCACACTGCTATGGATATGAAACCAGTCAGGAGTAATCTCCTTCTTCCGGCCCTTTCCATCAGGAAGAACTGGAGAGGAAAAAACAACACAGAAGTGACTCTGCTCACATTTCTTCCCTATGTGAATAGTGGTGTGGTTCAAGCTGTTAAACCATTCATAGGAAATAGTGGTAACGTTTTAGATTACAGCTCCCTTTACTCGTTAATTCAGGATAATTACTCGGTAGCAAAACCAGACAAATATTAAATCACTTCAGGGTTGAAATATTTACTGATCAGATTGTTGAATTATATATATACATATACTGTACTGTTTATATAAACATTGCAAATTGACAGACCAGTTCCAAGTTTTTCTCTTTCCTTGCAGTGGTAGTAGTTTGTGTTGAGCAGCCCACACTGTATATTATTGCTCCGTAATCACTCCACACATACAAAAAGTGAGGGAGCTGTATCGTAAAGGGCTACCAGTAGTGTCAGTACTCACTGCCACCAAAGTGAATGTCACATTGACCGCCCCGACACCCAGAGTCAGGTATTTGGCTTCGTCGAACCTGGCCTGGAACATTCTGGTGGAATAATTGATGATCTGGAAGAGAGAGAATAGCGTTTTGTTTTAGCTTAGTGGGTTGCTGGGCCTTCCTACTGTGATTTTAGGATCGGAGGCACCATCCCGACACACTGCCCCAGAATCTGGCCCGCAGGGAGAAGCGCAGAGGTTCAGGATAAAGAGCCTGAATAATTCATTGAATGAATACCACAGCCCTGCAAGTGAATATTCATCAGACAGCGAGTGGCACCATCCAAGAATTTGCGAGCCACACTTTTGAGAAAGTCTTTGCCATGAAACGCCACGGTCAGTTTGTAACTTTTGAATTGCAATATCTCCGCTTTCAAAATGACTCACTTTCTTTGCAAACCAGTGCTGTTATATTTTCAAAATCTCACGAGGATATACGTAGTATATTATTCAAATCCTTCAATTGACAGCTTGTTGGCCTTTCTAGTGTTAAAACAGGGTGGAAAGGGGAATAATTATGGCAAGCCAAGTATTCCCATATGACTAAAGAGTGTCGCTGTAAAAATGTCCCAATAAATAAACCACTACGATGTTTTTTTGTGAATGGCGTTTTTGTTTTAAACTAAAAAAGAAAAAGAACAAGATCGTACGACTGTTTAGTGCAGCAACATTTCACACCTGAATGCATCTTTTTCAGGTTTGGACCGTGGTATGTGTTTCTCTGCCAAACGTTTCACAGACAAATGCATTTCACACGACTGACCGCATTGAATCCGGACAGCTGGCTGCCCATGTTGACGATGAGGACGATGACGATCGGCTGCCTGTAGCTGCGCTTCTTGAAGAACTCGTAGATGGTGACGCCGGTCTGGGTGTGGGCGGCCTCCTCCTTCATCTCCTGCAGCTCAGTGAACACCTTGTCTGGGCTACCTCTCAGTCTCAGCAGGGCTGGGGGAGTTAAAACAGCATCTCTTAAAAATGGAGCTACTGCAATATACTGCTTCCACCGAGCAGAAACACCAGAGTACATTAAAAAGCATTTCCATGTCCTGCTTGCGTCTTATGATGAATATCTTCTTTCTAACTGATGGTGCTGTACATCAATATTCGCGGAGTGCTTTTCTACTTATCATACCGATGACACACTGTTGTTTTGACCACTGTATTATTGGCAGCTTGTTATACTGGTGATGCACAAAATAAAACGCATTGTACAGTTGCAAGAGAGCGCTCCAGCTGAATGACTAAAATGTAAATCATCTGACCATTCAAAGGTGCATTTGTATGAATGCCATAGTCAGTTGGACCCACCAGCCTCTGCCTCGCTCTCTTTGCCCCGGTTGATGAGCAGGTAGCGAGGGCTCTCGGGGCAGAGAGGCAGGACCAGGTACTGTATCAGGGCTGGGATGAGGGACAAGGACAGCATCATGGCCCAGTAGTGCTCTGTGCCCAGCACTGTCTCTAGGCCAACCACCTGCAGTTAACAAATGAAGAAATACAGCAATTTTGTTGGAGAGTTTCACATGTAACAGTCCCCCAAATAGACGCACATTAGGCCACGGACCCCTATCTGATTTAGTCCCAGGGACCCATAATGTTTGAACTGTCTAAACTAGTAGTGAGAGTGAAACCTATCGCTAGATGATTTCTAGTGAATTAAAGCTGCACCTGGCAAGACTTTTACGTTTTGTTTTTATGTCACCGTCGTCACACTAAATCACAAAGTGGTGCTGCAACAGAGAAGAGAATCCCATCTCCTCGATTTGAGACACTGTAGATTTGCCCTATTTGCCCACTTCCACCAGGAGGTCAAAGGAAAGGGGCAGCTACAGATTGGCGTCCCTGGAGGTAGTTGAGATTCAATGTCTCGCTCAAGGACACTTGAACCCGGGCCTTCCCAGATTACTGTCCTATAGGCACCCCACCTCATAGGGCCCCGCAGCTGCTGGTAAAAAATTAAGAAATACTATTTATCTATCTGATTTTGTCTTGGCACACGGGTGAATTTTACAGTCAAAATGAAATCATTACACCCCCATCCTCACCATTCCCACCAGGATGCCAGAGGCGAAGGACACCTGGTTGAGTGTAGCGAAGGCACCTCTCAGGTCGGTGGGCGACACTTCCTGGATGTAGAGTGGATTGAGGCTCATCACCAGACCACAGAACAGGCCGAACACCAGCCGGCCCAAGATCAGAACCTCAAAGGACTCGCTGGCCTTGGAGGCAAACATCAGACAGGCTCCCACCACAGACAGACAGTTCACTATCAGGATGGAGTTACGCCTGGAAGAGGAGAGGAGATCATTTAGAAATGATAGAATAAAGCTTCTCTCTGGCCTTCGAAACAGAGTCAGCAGCAGAGACTACCTACTCCTGTTGTCCACACAGTGCTGACCTACAGCACCTTGCTCTAAGTCTGAAGTGGATACTCACATGTTGCTTTATTCCAAATATCTAAATGTTCAGGCTGATGTCCGTTTGAGGTTTCTACCTGCCATACGAGTCTGCCAGGCATTTGACCCCCAGGGACCCCAGCAGGGCTCCGAAGTCCTTCATGCTAACGGAGAGCGACCACAGGAGAGTCAGGCTGTGGTCTGACATCGACTGGTTGTGTCTGGCTCTCCAGGTGTTGTTGAAGAACTGCTCGATGATCTAGACAACAGAGTCAGTGGTGCACATCTCTTTTAATCAGGTGGTCATTCTTCGAAAAGCAGTTCTGTGTCACTAAGCAGGGTATAAATATAGCAGGGAGTGGGACAGTTACTGTTGGACCTGCTCACTGACAAATCAAGTGAAGATTCCGATTGAAATGACGTCCAACTGACTTCTTCAAGTCATTAAAGGAAAAATGAAAACGGAAACACGTAAAAACGATGTCCCTTGCATTTCTGGACCTATTTGGTGGTTTTGGTGGAGTATTTCTCGTATTCCCGTGGATAACAGGCCAAACGTAGACAACGTGACGTGACGTTGAGATATTTTCAGCGGAGCTACAATGGAGATTGATAACAGAACATTTTCAGCTATCTAAAACATCAACGGTAAACGTCAGGTTTTGGTGTCAAATCAAGGAACAAGGGCTTCTTTCTAGACTCATTTTGCACTGACATTCAACAATCATACAGGGAGAACTCCATCACTGAAGAGGCAGATATACCAATTTCTCCACCAACAATAGCCTCAATAGACCAGAATGTAATGCAGCAATAAGACATGTTGTGTTTTGAATAAGGGGCGCGACTCTCACTTTTTCTGCGCTGGAAAACCTCTCACTATAGCTTCCTCTCACCACCTACATGTAAAACCCACAGCTGAAATGCTCAGGCGTGAACATGCCTGTTCTCCGGATGTTGTCGAAAGGCATTCTGGGAAATGTAGGAAATCACTAACTGAAGTAGAAGTCAAAGTAAATCGTAACATTGCGTCACAAAATAACTCCTGGAATGGAACACCATAGATGGCTAATACTGGAATTTTCCTTTAAAGGCTCAATGTAGAGGGTTGCCTCAGTAGCAGACGTCCATACACACTGTCAACAGGCTTCCATTATGATAACTTGCTGTGTGCAAATAGTGAGCAATCCAAACCCCTGTCCGCCCAGGAACCAGACCTGGACCTGAGCCGGAAAGTTGCACGGGATTGTTACGTTAATTCAATGTTTTATAGAGGCTGTGAGATGTTTGTTCGAAGGTTAGCAGGTTTTCAACATCCCCTCCCCATCAACTGTCAGCCAAACCGCTCGGCTAGGGTTAGGGTTGTTTATTGTTGTTTATTCAAATGTTCAGTCACGTGTTATGTAAATGATTTCTTCATTTAAAGGCAGAAATGTATCCCAGAGTAAATAACAAAATAACATGGCATTGTTTTCCTGTGCTGGAAGCATGTATTGTTCAGTTAAAAGAGATTCCGATTATGACAGGACGTTTATTGAGACTGCATTTATATTTTAGCATTAGCAATTTTTGGTTGTATTTTCATTTTGGCTGGATCTTAATGTGCATTTACAAAGACTTCCCATGCATTGGTTACCTACATCCAAAGAGCACCTGTCCACTCTACACTAAGAACCCAATGCAGTGTTTCTTCATTCTCCTTCAGTTTTGATCTACAACTACCCGGATTTCTCCTTTAAATTACTGGCAAACCTAAGCAAATGTCCTTAGTTTCAGAGGAGTTTTGGTGTTCAATGGTCTAAATTCTGTTACTTTAAATCCTTGTAATTTTTTTGATGCAAAAATATCCTAATCGACCATCATAAACCTGTATCGATCAAACCCCCTCAGCTCCTTTCTGTCCTGCTCACCTTGGCTGGAGCATTGACATTGCCGGTGTGGTAGCCAATCTGCAGGGAGCCCAGCACGGCTGCCAGTATGGAGGTCAGGACCGTAGCTGTCAGATGGCTCTGCAACAAACAGTGATGGGGGAAATAATACTTTAAAAAGTCATGCATTACTTTATCTTGTAACTTCCCTTGAAAAGTAACTAGTTACATAAAACATTACTCAGTATTTAAAGTAGCTTGTTAGAGGACTTTTGCACTACCCACTTCAAAAGTATGGCATAGCAATATATTTGACCAATTAGAAGCATGTAGTCTGCACAAGATGCTGTGGGATTTTAGCAAATTCAAATTAAAAAATAACAGAAACTACATTTTCATTTTATAATGTAACTAATAACGAATTACAAGACTTGAAAACGTGTTAAGTTACAAGTTACCACACAAAGTAATCACAGTATGTGTTACCTCCCAACACTGACAATAAGAAGCATAGATGTACAGACACAGAAGTCTGATCTCAGGCTCAGGGATTTACCCTTGACCTCTCGTGGTTCTCCCAACAAGTGATCCTCGTGACCGTTTGCAGAGGTCAGGGATGGCACGAACCACTGTATTTTCACACGTCCGCAAGATGTACGGCATTCAGATTACCACAAGTGCGTGTTGGTACTCTCTCTGTCATACAGTGTTCATTTTCAGCAAAAGGGATAAAGCAAACAAACCTCCTTGGACGCCATTTGTTTGGGTGAGATGGGGTATCACTCCTTCAAGATGTAGGTGCATTTATTGTCTTCTAATTTCCTGTGCTGTAAAAAGCCCAAATGATCCCATGATGATACTTGTACAGGAAGTCACCAAATAAATAACAACGATACACGTGATATCGTAGACAATAGCAAGCGGTCAGTGGAATAATGTAACACTGCCATGAGCTTTTCCATCAACTGTAGAAAACACATTTCACACACAATATACAAAAAAGACTTGCTGCATGTTATGGACAAATATAGATTTTTGTAAAATCGTTTATAAACAAATACATATTTTTCCATCTGTAATAATTGTACTATATTGTCTGCATTCAAATAAAAATGGCTAATTAAGTTACCGAAATCTAGGCACAGAGGATATGTCTATGTTTGGATCGCACAATAAATGTTAGTATGGGATGTTGTAAAAACAGGAACATATGAAATGTTAATACAATCAATCAGAAAAACGATATACTTGATGCATACAGCATACTTGACATCTAGCATGCCAACTTACCTGTGCTGTGGAGTAAAGTAGACTGCACATGTCTTATCCAGTGGTGTGGTGGTAAATAAAAAGGTGAGATCCAGTCAGTGATTACAGTAGTGTGAGGCGAACAACCACCAATATAAACAAAAATGTAATCTAACTTGCACGAGTCTGATACGATAGTATATAGCCTACTATGAATTCATATCATGACCATTTATATCAACGGTAAACTTTATTTGACAAATAAAAAGGTGGGTAAACTGGTTTTACCCTCCACTACATCTTTGGTCTTGTCAGTCCCTATACGTGTTAATTGACGGTGTAAAGGTTTTGCCCCCAAAATTACATATGACTGATAGCAAAAGATTGACACAAATTCTAGTACTTCTAGATAGTAGTAAGCTGAAGT
Organism: Acanthochaenus luetkenii; assembly: GCA_900312575.1. Lineage (NCBI taxonomy): Eukaryota > Metazoa > Chordata > Actinopteri > Beryciformes > Stephanoberycidae > Acanthochaenus > Acanthochaenus luetkenii. Next base: position 3,097 of record OMOT01026722.1, on the reverse strand, counting down.
CCTTAATTGACAAATGGCAACACCTTTACAGACTGTCTCCTCATATGTAGTAAATAGCAATTTGAAAATCAAGTCTTCATATACAGTATTTTCTGTATTTGTATAAGTATTTCCTATATTTAAGTTCTCACCACTCTTCCTCTGAGTGTCGAATGCTGATCCTGTCTTCATCCATGAGTTTAAAGTATGTCTGTCTAGATCCTCCAGAGTGACCATGTACACACTACCATCACACACACACACGCACACACACACACACATCCACATACTAAAAAAAAAAGAAATACTGTACAGACACACACATACATATACACACACACACTGGACCCATGATTCCAGTGATGAAGTCACACCCAGCTGGTGAATTTGTGGCAGGCCTGACAGAATGGCAGCCATGGCCCTCCTCTAGTTCCTGTGGACCAGCAGATCGGCATCCTGAGTTCTGACTGAGGATCAGCTTGTCTGCACCCAATCCTAAAATTAACCATCGCGGAAAATGCTAAACCGTCTCGAGGTCAGTGCCCAGGCAACTTAACCCACTCCGTTGCAGGAACTTTGAGTAGCCATGTTGGCAATGTTGAGTTAGTGGGTAACTTAGTCAAATTCCTCTGGTAATATTGTCTGGAAAGGAATAGCGAATAAATCGTCATTGTCAGGTGAATCTCTAAAATGTCAATCATCATACCTGTGAAAGTAGATAAACGGCAACATTGAAAACCCATTTTCGAACATAGACTGTACTAGTAATCCACTGTAATACTGTAGTAATACACTGCACATCTCTGTTGAGCAATGCCGGTAAAACATTTAGTAATTACAATTACAGTGAATATCATTCCTACAGTTTTTTCAAGTCCAAAGTAATTATTTTAGTGTCAGCACCTTCTATGTTAAACATAATTATCATGAGGGTTCCCAGCATGCTTTGCAGTGTTTCCAGTTGAGTAATTCTGGTCCTGATGGCACATAATAAAGTACTCTTGGCAGCTCAATCCTTTTGGTAATTTCTGTACCAATAAGAGTAATTTGCAGTGGATTACTGTACATGGTATATGTTGTTATGACCATGAGTAAGACTTTTTCCTTGGGCCTACTTGAGTGTGGGAAAAAACTACCTTATACCATCTAATGAAGGAAAATACATTCATATCTGGGCTGCCTCTTGGGCTGCAATAATGGAAATATGTCCTGGTTACATAACTTAATGATAATGTTCCTACTTTAGGGAGAAAGCAATGTGAGAGCTTGCAGCATAACATGTCAACAACACCATATTGAAAGGATCGGATGTAATGCTGCATGGGTCAAGATTTGCTCATTGAGGCTGAGAAATGGTGCCTACAAGGTTGGTCTTGAAAGGCCCATCACACAATAGTGTGACAATTTAGAGTCACGAGGATTGACAGAACCAGAATGAAGTGTGTGTGTGTGGGTGTGTGGGTGTGGGTGTGTGCTTCTCTTCTCTTCTTTTCGGCCTCAGCAAATTATCCAGAATGCCTCTGCCAGGCTGTTGACTAGGTTCAGGAGGACCATGGTCAGGCACCTGGATATATGCAAAGATCTCAGCAGAGGGAGTGATGTGGCATGAAGGGCTGCAGCCATCTTAGCTGTGTGTGTGTGTGTGTGTGTGTGTGTGTGTGTGGGCGAACACTTGTATGCACAACATATCAATATGTAAGTAACCCACACTCTTTCCCATATTTCCCACCCATACAGTCATACTTAAGATATCCTTGTTGTCATATGAAAACCTTGTAACTCCACTTTGACAGTACTTCCTATTTTAACTTCACTTTTATTCGGATTACACGGTTCTCTATGGGTTAGGGCAATTATAGGACCCGTGGTTTTATGAAACCCATTCAAAATGCCACACATATGTTAATGTAGAACTATTGTTTGTATTCTATTGTATTGCTTTATTGCTTCTGTTACTTTATTGCTCGTTTTCTATTCTATTTTTGTCGTCTACATGTCACTTTCCCGTGTTGATCTTATATTATTTCTGGTGCGCAGTTGCGTTTGTATGTTTCTGTCTGTCTTTGTGTGTGAGTGTGTTTGTGTTTGCATGTGTGTGTGTGTGTGTGTGTGTATTTCCACCAGTGTGGAGGGCTGGTAAGCTACAGTTTAAAACTGACTGCAAAAGGAAATTATGATAAGCTGGATTTATTCAGTGGGATGTCAGAGTCAACCCCCCCCCACACACACACACACACATTCACATACACACTGACACACATCCCTCTTACACTGAGCAAATCCAAATGGGGTTTTCACTGCCTCTTCAGCATAGATGCACGAGCCAAACAAATAAAAGGGGAAAATGCCTTAATCATTATGTTTATTCCTCAGCCCAAACCACATCACTTGTGTGTGAAAAAAATAATAATCCCTACACTAAAAAAGAAGTAAAATATGCACAAGTAAATATGAAGTGCCCTCTGGGTCTTGGGGTGCTGAAAAGCAGGTAGTTCTAATCACCCGAAGTTCAGGTTCCTCATGAAAACCTGCTATGCTGCTATGCTGCACTGAGCCAAATGTGAAAAAGTGTTGGAGACAGAAAACAAAACATCCCCCATCCAAAATTGTGTACTTTATACAGTACTATTTATTCACCTCTTTTTCTTATTAACTGTGTAAATTATTTGCATTTTTCCCCTCAAAATACATTATGTTGAAAGCTCAATCAATATAAACTACAGATGATTACATCCTCATTATATATAACATTACATTACAGCATTTAGCAAACGCTTTTGTCCAAAGTGACTTACAATAAGTACATTTTGCCAACAGTAGTCAAACCGACCGTATATCGCGGTCTTCTTTTTAATAAAAAAACAAAACAAAACTATATATAACTACTTAGTAAGCAAACGTTTCAAGATAGTAATCTCATTCTTTAGAACAAAACATAATTAATATTGTCTTATTTTTTTGTTACACTCTTACAGAGCTTATAGAACTGAACATACTGTGCAGTTATCATCTATGTTAAATCACCTACGATAAAAGGACTGTAGTCCATAGTGATTACGACTGAAATTAGCATTAAGATATTCAGTGAGTGAACGTTTATGGGATTTATTACTGCCGG
>OMOT01026714.1:14673-28327 GCA_900312575.1 Acanthochaenus luetkenii | reverse complement strand
TATTGGAGGCATTTCACAGCAGTGTCCCTTTTAGACAGAACCAGTCTCTTTCTATGACGCTAGGAGTGGGCCGCTGATGCGAGGGGCTGGTGAGAAAAAGGAAGGTGGACGTTTTATCTGCTCAGCTCTGACACACGGTCTATCAATAGTCTGTGCATCTGTATAAAGTTAAATTTTTCTCATGGATATAAGAGAGGAATTCAAGTGAAAAGAGAGTGCAGGAAATAAGTGGGTGAGAGGAGAATTGATGGTATTTAAAAAGGAGGGGAAGATTGCTTTATATTGTCAACATGCTTTTAATATGTTCCAGGTTTGTTCAATTGTCCTGCATGAAAGTAAAGCAAATGTTTATTTTAGTGCTTAGAGTTTCACACCTTGGCATGATGAACACTTTAATGTACTTGTCTAGCATAACCCAAGAAACTGAACTTTATGAAGGGGAACTTATTCTCTTCAAAATGTATAACATTTATTTAAAAAAGAAAGTGTACCTAGCTTTAAAAAATAATAATAATGGGTTTCATTGGTCAAATGTGAATGTTGGCATACATGCATGTTAATATTCACATGCCTGAAATTAGAGGTTTTATTTTATTCTGTAAAATGTCATTTCAGGGTTGAAAAATGTTCTCTTGTTTTCCGAAGTGGTCCCTTATTTCTGGACGTTAATGACAATGCTTAATGGTCTCTTAATGATTTCCCCAGCTGTAAATATGTGGAAACACATTCACATTACAAAATGCAGAAAAACCCGAAGACAAAGAGCTTGACACTGAAGTTGAAAGCCTGAGATCAAAATGTACATCAAGGCAGCACAAGATGTTTCTAGCTAAAATGGAAAATATGGAAATGTTGAAGCGGGGCAAAATGGAAGACATGGCTATTGAGCTACATACCTAAAAGGGTATCAATGGACCTCTTCAGGTTGTGTCTGACTGTGTAAGAGGGCTCTTAACCAATGTTTCCATGATGGCAGACAGTACCAGGGCAGCACCAGGTTTACAATGAGCAAGATCATTTTATGAAAATGAACTGCTTGAAAACCTATTGCCTGGGATAGTCTTGATTTCCTCAAAGGAATCGATTAAAATCACTCCTGTCTGTCCATAACAGAATTAACACGCAAGTGAAAATTAATTATGCACTACCATGATTGAGTTTTTGCTTCTAATCACGACAATTTCAGGCTTGACGAAGCTTAGATTGGCCAATTTAAGAGGAGGTTAATGGGTTCCTCTTATGATTAGATTTTTCATTGCACAGTGACTGTGCCTGAACAACAAGGAGACCCTGAGTGACCACCTCTCTGATACAAAGGCATCTGTTAAACTGATTTTCACTAAGAACATTGCATATACATTTACAGCATTGCTCTAAATGCAATAATAATAATAATAATTTCAACATTTTGATGTCAATAGACAATGCTTAAAGAAGTTAGAGAGTGCTGCCAATCTGACAGGACTACCAATGCAATCTGTAGTAAAATTATGCTGTTGTTGTCAGAACAAATTCAGCTGATGTGCTTTTCATGTAAAAATTAATATGCACCAAATGCAGAGGGTCTAAATACTACAGCAAGGCTACACACCCAAGGTGTTAATAAAGCCATTAAGCTAAGCAGTAAGCGTTAAACTCAAAATAAAAAATAATGGCAGTGCACTTTTTAAAATCTGCAAAGCAATAGCTATACAAATTACATATCATTATCAGAACATGAGCAGGTTAACGTATTTGAGCATCTGGCCCAGGATTGCACCATCAAATAATAAGAACCATTATCTACAGCCTACCCACTGCATCAGTGGCACAGAAATCCTATATAAATTATGAACCATTGCACAAATCTGGAAATAAACTAATCTCCTAACCCTTGACTGTGACTGGCAGTGTATGTCTTTTTAAAATGAGCACCACAATACAGACAGGCCTGTCCGCAGCCTACAGACATCTGAATCATGTAGGAGGTTAGACTTGTAACATACATTATCTTTTAACTTTCAGTTAAAGTTCAGTCCCAACAAAGTCAACGTTGTGGCTAATTCTATCCCTTACCTTCACCCTGACCTTACCCGAGTTGTCGATCTTGCAGAGACATCCTACCTATTGCCCAAATCCTAAACCTGACTTTCCTTTTTTCATGCCCAGTTATGACCTGATTGAGCTTAACCTGATTTTGACCAAAATAGTCACTACACTAATTAAATTAGCGTCCAAACAACAGCACTTCCCGGCTACCATGGCGCCGGTGGGTCGTGTTTTGGAATTGTAGTTATCTGTTAAGTTGACAAAGCAAGTTAGCTAACATTGGCTCTTTCAGGTCACCATTGTAGAGGTCTTCACGAGTCCAAAAAGTTGGACCTGGTCCGAAACTGACCCGAGGACAATCAGACCCGTGCCCTAACGGACCCCAACAGGTCTAGGCCCGATCCTAGATTCTCACATTTGCAAAACTACAGACTATTCCATAGCAACAGTGTTGTGTCAGTAGGTATTGATAACAAGGGAAGCATCTGTAAGCTCCATAAAAAGGTTAATTAATATTGTTCAGACATGAACACACTAGCATCTTAAAACGTGTAGGTGCAGTCATGGTCTAATTGGCAGTAGGGTATTTCTTATTTATGTATCTATTTATTTGCTGGCTTAGACTTTTGGGGTCAGTGGAGCACAAAATTGCTGTGCAAATATATATTATTCACTACATGGCAGATGTATCGTCTCCATAGAGACTGGCCTCCATTTTCTGTCGTTAAAGCAATTACCACACAATAAGGTCAAGAACAGACGTAGGGTGTTAGTGTAAGTGGGTCATGTTTAAATTAAAAGATAGCATGTTTAGGGAATGTGGAGGAAAGAGAGAGAGAGAGACAGAAAACTGATCTTAATGAAGCGATTGACAGGGGGAGTGTCACAAAGACAGCAAGGTTATTTAGAGAGCGATAGAGCAAGAGATGATGAGTGGTAGGGAAAGGAGAAGAGTAGTGTACAGTTGGCTGTATATGCCGGAAAAACACAACAAATTATTAATACACACAAAATCTCTTCTCAAATATCAGCATGTCCAGCCGATGCCCACACACACAAACACACACACACACATGCATACAAGCGTGTACAAACACACACACAAACGGACACAGACAGAGACCATCACTGAATAGCGTTATCTGTCTTGGACTGTATGGTCAGCTAAGCAATAAAGTAATGGGAAGTTTGCATGACTCCAGCTGAGGTGACATTTCAGCTCCGGCTGTTTTTCCATTAATGTAGTTCTATGCAGGATGCGGGTGTCATTTTATTTCAAGTTGAGATTCTGACCTGAAGTGCACAGATAAGGTCCAGTGGGCGCAATTGCTATTTGGTGGTGTTCTTGGTGGTGTTTTTTATACTATCGACAGTTTTGGAGACAATGTCATTCATGCATGTATTCATTCAATAGGAATGTATTTGGTATTGAAGGAAAGGCACTTCTTATCTTTGTATCGTTATGCCATTTCAGCTTATCTCATTTAGATGGATGGTTTCAACTCAGTCACATCATCACCTATCTCCTATCATTGTCTAAATTATATATTTTTTATGAGGTCATAGTGGATCACAGTGGTTCCTGTATCAGTATATGTGACTGACAGTTTCCAATTCTGCTATTTATATATTTCTTGTTCAACGCTGGATATGTGAATTTGCATAATGTATTATTTATTTTTTCACATTTATTTAACCAGGAAGATCCCTTGAGATTAAAATCTCGAAGAAGTCGAGGAAGACCTGGCCAAGATAGCGCACCATTTAAAATTACATATTATATGGTATGGAATGGAAAATGCCATTAAATCCCAACTTTAATGTCTCTGAACCAGCTTGCAGAACTAATGTTTTTAGAGCTTTAAATATGCACTGGGCAAAACTGAGATGACGGAAATGCATGTCTGCAACATACTGAAACTCTAAATCATGTTAAATTTGTGTTTTGGGTTTTGGATAAAGTGTGAAAGTTTTATGTGATACATAAAATGTAGGTAATCCTATGACATGGAATGCGACAGATAAAAAAATTGTAATAATCCAGCTCTGATACACTATAGGACCTTAAGGTCAGTAAAGACATATTCACTGATTTGTATTGTCCCTGTTTTCAGTGAGCAGGCTGCCACAAATTAGAGGAATATGTGAAACATTATCCAATGTTTAATGGAGGCTCATTTGAAAAATTCAAGCATTAATATGAAACAGTTCAGTGTTCTGCTGGGCAAAACTGCATTTATTAATTTGCTATGCCTCAGTCTAACAGTTACATATAAATCCTTGGGTACAAGTATCATCAACATTTCAGTTTTGCACAAATGTTGTTTTCAATTATAGACAAGTGTATATATCGTCTTCTCATCAATACCAGCACTCTACTCTATGTAACGAACTGAAGAGCAGCAGATGTGAAACTTACAGATCGTGTGAGTATTTGGTAGCAGAATAATGCATTTTGTTCTAACCCTGTTTAGCTTTTCTGCTTTTCAGAATAAAATCTCCTTTATTTACTGAGTGTATCATATGTACAAGGAATCTTATTTGGTATGGTTGTTGTTAGATTCTACATTCAGACAAATGCATTATTTTGTCGTCCAGAAGTCACATACAATATTGGAGATGTATTGGTCAAGTAGAGCAGCTCTGAATCATTTTCTACTTCAGTGATGTAGAGCCCTGATCAATTTACTGATTACCTGCTAAAGATTGTAAACAGTAATATAATAGATCGGATTAGCTCAGCTCAGTAACATAATCTGGTTGCTTTCAGTTACTTTTGGGTTTCTATGTTGTTGAAATCCACACAATATCAAGTTTGACAGACAATTTACTCCAATTTATTACACTGTAACTGGAATAGTAGTTAGATCATCAACCATGAACAATCATATTTTTGTAGCTGTCTAAAATGATTTGTACCATTCAGAAATGTTTCTAGGAACCCAACAAGTGTCTGTAATCTGATTATAGTGGGTTTTATTTCAATAACTGTAGTTAATGAATGTTTATTATCATATTATGTAATTCCACTGCAGGTAATCTTTTAATTCCCACCCGTGATACTGCTTCATCCATGGTTGGTGTTGCATATTATATAATATTATACAATTCCACATCTACACACCGAAAGCCATAGACTTTCATGCAATTTAGAGGCTTTGGATATCCATTTCAGAGAAAGAAAGTTTAGCAATCTAATGTGGTTCACTTTGACAGCGGCACTAGAAATACATAGTTATCATCGCAGTTGTCATTAAAGGCTTAGAGAGTAGCGTGCACACTTGCCCACACTATACATCCATCATCACCTTCGGTACTTTTCTTCTTTTGGACCCTACCACCAAAACGTTTCTCACCATTATATTAGACCTTTTTGAAATGCTTTAGATGAGCAGAAAGGTGTCCTTTCTTTGTGAGCACCCATCCTTTCAAAAGCCTTTGCACTTCCCCGCCTGCCTGCTGAGCACACTAATTCATTAGATACAGAGGTGGTTTAGTGTGCTATATTCGTGTCTACCTCATGCTTTGTGAATCGTCTCTCACCTTAACCCCTGCTTCTTGTCTCTACGTGTCTGTCTGTATGTATGTACTATATGTCTAGGTAGAGGAACGGGAAGAGAAAGATGGATGAATGCCATTGAATGAACAAGGGGATGAGAGACCGGCAGACGGAGAGAGAGAAAAAAACAAAATAGTGATGAAGCTTGGTCAGGGAAATGAATCTGCTCACCAGCCATTCATTTTCCAATCCCCACCCTTCGCATCTGCTCAATCTCCCTCCATTATGGCCCAGATGTATCCCCCAGCCTGTGAAGCTCAAGTATCACACAATCATTTCCATCCCGCACCTTGCTCTTACCTCAAGTGTCACTGGGAAATGACAAAACTGGAACCGCGGCAGAACTTTCTGCAACGCACACCGCAGGCGGAAAATTGCCCTCTCTTCACTATTCTGGTTCTATTTCATCCAGCTGTAGCTAGGCTGTATATGTGAACCATGCTACACCTTGTCACATTTTGGGGTATTGTATTCACAGTTTGTATGAGCAGTGGAAATAATGAAGTCTAACAGTTTACATGAAAACTGTGAAAAGATCGACTTGGCATCTAATCATTATTTTTTTCCATTAAAATGTTCTGTAGCAGAGAAGGATTAGCAATCATTCCCTTAAATGTCTCTAATACCACTTAATTATGTGCTGGCTCTAGCTCTAGCTCATGCTAACACACCCAAACTGATTCTTCTGGACCAGAGTGCAGCATTTAACACCATCGACCATCCCATTCTTCTCCGCCTCCTCCACAACATCACTGGACTCTCTGGCTCTACCGTGAGCTGGTTTCAGTCCTACCTCCCTTGGTGAAATGAATATGTTTTACTTGAAGATTTAGAGCCCAGCTTGTCATCAATCAGTGTGGGTCACATCCTCTTCATTGTGTACATGCTCTTAGCCATTTCAGCAGCAAGCGAGCATGGGATTTCATTCCATTTCTATGCTGACAACACTCAGCTGTACATACAAACTGCCCACGTCCCTCTGCTGCCTCATCAAATCTCAATATCTGCTTTGAGGAGATAAAGAGCATGGATGACACACAACTTCCTCCAGCTCAACAGCAACAAAACTGAGGACATCCAAGTTGGCACACCCCACCGGGTCCGACACTCGCATATAACGCATCTCACTTGTGCCGGACAAAGTACCATCCCCATCTCCTCCTGTTGTCTGTTGTCTATGAGTCATAGAAGCTGGTCCACACCTTTATGTCCTCTAGGCTTTACTAATGAAACGCACTCTTCATTGTTATCCCTGGCCGACGTCTCCAGAAGCTCCAGTACATCCAGAACAGCGCTGATGAGGATGTAAACACCAACAAATCTCTCCCATCCCAGCTTCACTGCTGGGATCTCCTCCAGGATTGAATTCAAAACCCTTGTCCGGACTTTCCAGTGCATCAACAGAAATGCTCCACCCTACCTCAAGGAACTTCTTACCCCACAAACTCTAATTTGCACCCTCAGATCAAACAACATCCTGCTGCTCCAAGCCCCCAGGACTAAGCTCCACACCGTGGGGGGTCGTACTATCTGTGTGTGGCTGCACCCCACTGCACCCCGCTTGACCACCTGAGGGTACCTCAGATTCTGGGCCCTTTTAAATCCTACAAATCTTTATGTACAGAAATGCGTTTGTTGTGAATAAGTACATAGCCTGCCAGTTGTTTGCTTTGCATAACATTTTCTGCCCCGTAGTTTTTTGCCTGCTTTGAATTATATTTGTAACGAAATGTGTTATAAATAAAATTTATTTTTGTTGTTGTTAGCATCATCATATAGTAATCCAGGAATTCACAATTCTCAGTTTTTCACAAGATACTAAAAAATTATCTTGCATTTGGGGAAGATTGCATTTAAAATTAGATACATTATAAGAAAGAAAGAAAATACAAGTCCTCTAACCATCTTCCATAGCCCAACCTGCAATTTAAATTTTGCTCTCATTTAGAGGCTTGCAAGAAAACCTGTTGTTTAATACCCTAACATCATCTCATTATATGACTTATATTTCATATAAAGGAGAGTTAACTACCCAATGTGGAACATAGTATGAAGTAATATGTCACGTGTATGTGCAACACACTGGCACACAGCTATTTTTATCTGAAATGGTGCCACCCTCTGATGATGTACATCTTGCTGTTGATGAGCTCACCTGGAACTGGGGTCTTATCTCTCTGCTCCGATTTAAAACCACAAAAGTGAGAGTGCTGCTCAGGAGCGCCTCAGAAAAGCATGTAGTTTTGAGTTACAAGAGGTATCTAATGGGAACTCTCAGCCTTCAGGTTATATTGGATGCGTGCGTTTTCTCATCAAACCAGAGAGGTTGGTAATGTAGTCGGAACAGACAAACCTGGAAGGGTTGTGGTGATTCACGGTGGGGAATGGGAGGATGGTCATTGGGGTCGGTTAACGTTAAAGATGAAGAAAATATTGTGCCCTACGTGATACATTTGGAGCTCAGCATCAAGCAGCATTCCCTTGGCGTCAATTAACAGTATGGTATGGGTGAGTATGGTGAAGTCCTCGGTGCACAGTAGAAACTAGAAGAGTGTGAGGTGACCTGAGAGGCAGGAAGAAGTTCCCACAGCACTGTGTTGAATGTTGGGTCTTTGTGTGAATTGGCTGTTGTCCTGTCTTGTGAGATTTGTCCTATTTCCTGTTGAAAGACTGATGTTGTTTGTAGAACGTCCAGTGGAAAAAAATTCTGTAAATGCGCGACAATCTTAAAAAATGAAAGTCTTCAAAAGACCAGACATGGCATAAATGACTTTCCTTTCTGTCTGTATCATCTCAGGCTGTTTTATCCTTTAACCAACAACATCCAGCCTAATGTGGTGAAGAGACAGTGTGAGTGATCTGTAAAAGGACTTCAGAGAAAATCGTCTGCAGCCTCACCAAGTGTATCAGCCAGCCAAGCGTTGCTCGCCTTATCAGAACACTCCACAGAGAGCTCACAGCCAAACTTTTTACTTTTTACATCAGTGTGGCGCTTCTCTTGTTTTTATGCTCAGTTGAAAGATAGAAAGTGTGTGTGTGTGTGCGAGAGAGAGAGAGAGAGAGAGAGAGAGAGAGAGATTCCGTAATGAGTTTCCATAAAGCACTCTGAATGTGCTATCATTGTCATGATTTCATGAATTCATGATAAAAGAGTGAGTAAGTGTCACAGCTGAAGGTAATAGGATGGGGTGCTGCATTCAAAATGAACAATAGTCAGAGAGATAAAGGGGTAAGAGAATGCAGAGAAAGAAGGAAATGGTAGGCGCTCCTGTGATGGTTTGGCTGATAACAGCCGGCTGGTGTTGTTCATGTGTGCTGTCGTCGCCAGGAGAAGCAGAGAGATAGGAGTTCACTGGGAGAGAGAGCTGGCCATGTCTCTAAATAAAACACGACATTGATTTATGAGTGCGAGCCCTCTGCGACTGCAGGTCTCTACAATCACCTGCACAAACACACAAACACAGCGCAGTAGAACCCACTGAGTACACTCTTGCACTGTACATCTCAGCAATTCTACTTTACTTGTACCTCGGAGAGCTGCCTTTAAAAAAAAAAGAGAAAAATAAATATATATATATATATATATATATTGTGGCCTGTGTGGAGTTTGCATGTTCTCCCCGTGTTCGCGTGGGTTTCCTCCCACAGTCCAAAGACATGCAGGTCAGGTGAATTGGAGACTCTAAATTGCCTGTGAATGTGAGTGTGACTGTGTTTGTCTGTCTATGTGATGGACTGGCGATCTGTCCAGGGTGTTTCCCTGCCTTCCGCCCGATGCATGCTGGGATAGGCTCCAGCCCCCCATGACCCTGAATAGGAGTAAGCGGGTATAGACGATGGATGGATGGATATATTGTGGCGATTCTGTCCCCTGCAGTGAGGTTTACATACAGAAGAGACTGTGATTCTAGTACGCAACTTCTGCAGGACGTAAAAATTCAGGGAGCAATACAGTAAATTATCTGTGGAAATGCCTGTTTAAAAAGTCTAACTGATGTGCTGTTGAGGTTTTATTTGCATTGTTTAGATTTGACGTGTTGAGACATATGAGCAGACACAGTCTTCCGTGGTCTACACAGATTCACACCAATAATGTACTTCAATGTCATTTACAATTTGACACCAAGATTTTCAGTGGACTGTTGCTTGCTGCTGCAAATAGTGTAGGCTCTAAAAGGTCAACAACGTAGGTGTCTAACGAAGCATTGTCAGTTTGAAAACAGAAATGGCCTCTTCTGTTTTCCTTTGTTTAACCCGCAATCCGTTCATAATCTGTGCATATGTCACCCCGGAGCAGCACCGACTAAAAGAAAAGCAACTCCTTCTAAAAAGTATTTTTAGATGTATGATGACTGCCTGTAATTGTTTATACCCAGCAGCACTTTGAAAAGCTCAGTCTACGATCCATTGAATTAACCAAAGACCTTTTAAATGAGGCGGATCAAGGAGCAGGATAACAATTAATACAGCTCTGAGAATAGCATCAGCTGCCACACAGAAAAAAAAGAGTGATGGTCCACTCTAAATTGAAATCTTTACGGAAGTAAAATTAAAAATTAAAAGAATAGCATGGAAGCTTTTGCATATAGCAAACCATTACATCTACTCTCCTGATAATTGCAGTCTGTATGGACATTATCCACGGTTGATACAGGGATGTGCCAGAAGGCCTATGTAGATATATTTTTCAGAGGTCAGTAACACAAGAAGCTCGTCAATAAATTAGAAAAGAAAGCTTTAATTTCACTGTTTAAAATATGCCATATAGATTACTGTTTACATGTGTTTTGATTTCAACAAGGGTTTTGTTAATATATGCAAATGCATTATCCTCTCCAGCACATTGAACCACACACACACACACACACACACACACACACACACACACACCTCAAAACACAGACTAGATAAACAATTCCAGTGCCTTTGCATGTACTGTCTGTTATTTGTATGTATAGATATCACCCTTTTGACCTGAGACGAATCATGCAAAAATGAGTATAATCTATTGAATGTCCTACTTTGTGTTTTTTTTTTTTTAATAGATAGTGGAAAACACAAAGCACCCTGAGCTGTCAGGCATTCTACAACCAGTTCCCGCATTATGCAGAATCAGCCATGATAGTAAGAAGCAAGGGGGATGTAGTCCTCAAATGATCTAAAAGCTGAAACTGAATAATTGTAATGTCATTTGAAGATTTTCAGCATCCTATTTTTGTCTTTCCTCCAATGCCATCATCTTCCTGCTCTTTTTTCCCTCGTCTTTCTTTTGGAAGGAGGTTGAATGCATGTATTACCCTTCCGTGTAGAGTACATGTGTGTTAATGAGTTATTATCTCTCCATGCAGGTTTATCACATTTTATTCAAACTTAACTGCAACTGCACTTTTAAAATGGCATCCATTATATATGTGATATTTCAAAAGCTGCGAGTATCCAACAAAGGCTGCTATTATCCTATCTTTACACTAGATGGAAGGACTTTCTGGGATTTACAGCAGAAAACAATGGGGCAGTCTACTGAAAGGTCCGCACAGCTGCAGACAAACGAAGTGAATAGATAGGAAAAAGTCACCGCCATTACCTTTGTACCCGAGCCGACTACTCCTTTTCAATGTTATTAAAGCTGGGAAATGCTGTCCTTTTCCCTGCCCTGATATTTAGAGAAAATTGGTCAGGATCACAGAGTATGAAATAAAGACAGAATTGTCAAAAGCTACACAATGGACATCATCTTTTCTCCTAAGTAAAGTGCCATCAGATGCGAACACAGCAGACTTAATTGAGGTATAATCACAGTTTGAGAGCCATCATTGGTGCATTATTGCCACTCACTCTCAGGCAGGTGGGTGGAAATGTGCGCCGTAAGAGTGGTCAGTCTGTCTAAGCACAATGTAAAAGATCACTTCATCAACTGTTTTCACGCTGAATCAGATGGCAATAGCTATGGTTGGTACATCTCTAAGGAATCCATGACTTGCAGTGATGTCAGAGTTTTGTTGACGCCGCCATATTGACTCCCAAGCAGCGTTCCCTAACCACGGACTGTACAACAAGCCACGATGAAAAAGCAACTCACCTGATTTCGGGAGAAAACTGTCCAAGTCCTTGGAGGATATGTGACACTTACTCTGCCACCATCGTTAACACCACGACGGTCTGCAGATAAACTCCCCGATCTGTTTACAGGCGACAACAACCTGCCACCCTTAAGGTGTACTAAAGTACCGATGCATTTCGGTATTTTAATTCGGGGTGGGTGAACTCTCCCAAAAGTACTAACAAGTACAAGAGAAAAAGTTGTTCCTGATTACCGGGAAGGTAAGATAAGATAATGTTACATTTATAAAGTGTTACTACTATCCCTGCTGAAAAGAGAGCCACTGTCGTGAGACCAAAAGCTCGGGGGTTACGCCCAAAGTTAGCTTGCTAACCCACTAATCTCGCTTCGTGAGACGTGTGACTTCAACTACAGCAACAGTCAAATCCTGCACATTTCACACCAAAATCATAGCCCAGGACAAATACAATAAACACATATAATAGAGAGCAACACATAGGATTGACTTGATACATTACTCACACATTATTTTCAGAATGATATATTGAGGTAAATATTCTACACTTTGGGCACTTTTTCTCACTGTGACGGTTTCTTTTGGGAGGAGAAAGAATTCCAAGTAAACCTTGTACAGTATAAAAAAGCCGCTGGTTACCAGGTAACAAACAGATATAACAGTGAAACATTTTGCAAAGGCTCCATTTATACGTTTATTACGTTTATAATCAGTTCACGAGTTTGTCTGTTTTTGGACTAACTGAGCTTTGAATAAGTGAACACACTTTCTGTGTATGTCCTGCGATTCTTCAGTCCCGCGTGAGGAAGTGAGGAAGTCATTGACACTGTGTTTGACACTTCATCATTTCATGTTGTTTCAAGTAGTTGTGTTACGCGTCAAAATCTATATTGTGGCAGCTTGTGAGCGATGCCTATATGATTAAATAAGAAGAAAAACAGATGGGTCTTGTATATTGTTGAAAGAATACACGCCACAGCAAGTGCAGTAATTAAAGTTCCATGAAAAAGTTTGGTTTCAACTGTATTGTTAGAATATTGGATCAGACAAGCAAAAGAAACAACCTCGACTGCCAAAAGTGAACAATCATAAAGTGTCAAAATCAACAAGCTCATCCTACAATTGTAATCACTTGATTACAGCTCTTATGGTGCACCAGTAAACACAATATACCACTTAGAGACATTTTCAGCAGAATCAGTCATCTGAACACAATTCCTATCCACAGCTCTCGGTTGTCAACATTGCTCTGTCATGCAAAGTGGTGCAAACGTATATGAAGTATTCACAGTCTGTTTGTATACTGTCAGAATCAGAAACTTCCCCATGTGAGGTTCAGTCAGACAAAGCCTTTTTAATTGGAGGGGTTACATGTAGAAGACAAAAAAAGCCAAATAAAGTAAACTGCAAGTTAAAGTGATTAAGGTAAATGTTAGATGTTTAAGAATGGGAAATAAGGACTATGTGTCTGCATTCTACAACCCAATACGTTTGACTTTTGGTGGTATTTACTTTTTTCTATAACTTTCTATGACTCTTCTAAGCATCCATGAATCACCTCTGTCCTGCAGCTTTCAACGTATCATTTGTTAAAATACAATTCCATGTATTGATGTCTGGCAATAGTTACTGTGGCTCACTGTACCCCAGTTAGATGAGGAGTCGAATATATTCCTAATAACGTGTATTTGAGCTGGGTATTTGAGTGGGTAGATTTAATGTATAAGACATCCTGTACGTATATATACACTTGTATACCAATATGCACCCTTTGCCATCCAATGCAGCCGGGCATCACCTCTCCTAATGCCTTCTCTCCGCTCATCTCCCTGGCTCCTGTGCACCAACTTGTATATGAACAGAGCGCTGGGTTCACTGAAGTTCACATCTGAAAGGGAAGCCACTGGTGCATGCGCTATCAGGCTGCTCCGTGTGTGTGGAGATGTGGCATTTGGAAAAAAAAGGCGAGCTTGCGTGTAAAAAGACAGGG
>OMOT01026695.1:5929-18315 GCA_900312575.1 Acanthochaenus luetkenii | reverse complement strand
CACACACACACATACACACACACACGTACAGACAGACATAATGCACACAGGCTAATGCCAACAGATACTTGGATAAATACTCTCTCTAACACACACACACAGACACACAGACACACACACACAGACACACACACACAGACACACACACACACACACACACACACTGTGACTGAAAGCTGACACACTGCTTACCAATACAATCTGTTGAGTCTGAACAGCTTTAATCACGTCATTTCACAAATCATCCATATGGACAATGGAATGTGAGTGAGCTGCGTCCCGTCCCACAGTGAGAGGAGCTCGGACTGAGACGGGACGGCAGACTGAGGAACGTACCGCACTTGTCCTCATCAGAGTTGTCCCCGCAGTCATTGTCATAGTCACACTTCCACCGGCCAGGCACACAGCGGTTGTTCTTACAGCGGAACTGGTACGGCTCGCACGTCCGCTCATCTGAGGACCAGACAGACGCAGTCAGCGGACGTAAGGTCCCAGTGTCTCTCTTCCACTAAACATCTACAGTCTCCATGCATCTCTCCCATTATCACCAACTTATCCCCCCCTTCTCCTAATCGTCCCTTGCCGTCCTCTCCTTACCGCACTCCTCCTTGGGTTCGTCCGAGGCGTCGCCACAGTCGTCCTCTCCGTCACACTTCCAGCGGGCTGGGATGCAGCGGCCCGAGTCCTTACAGCGGAACTCATCCACACCGCACGTCATCTGGGCTGCAAGAGGGAGAAAGAAAAGCATTAGACATATGAAAGACTAGAAAGGGGAGTGTGGGCAGAAGCTGTTACAACATGTTGCAAAATGGACAGTTACGTTCTTTAGTTCTGATCGGCGGAGACGCGTTCCAAGTCAAGTTCCAACAGAGAACCATGAGCATAAGATCTCACATTTCTATTTGTAATTGTTTTTATACATTGCTTACTTACATTTTTATAAACTACCTAAAAAAGACACATACCTAAATATCGACATTTTTTACTCATTTCTACTTTTATGTTTAACGTGACCTACAGGAGCAACCCACCAGGCCGAATTCCTTGTACTGTACTGTACTGTATGTGCAAACTTACTTGGCCAATAAAACAGATTCAGATGATCTAAATATAGATTAAAACTAAAATAGTTATTGAACATTTGTTTTTCTTTCTACTGTCGTTTTTCTTTTTTCAAACGCAAGCAGCCACACAACACAGTGCGTGACGTGAAACCGAACCTCTCATGCCTCATTGCTTATGTTGCCAGAGGAGGGAGAGGTTTGTGTAGTAAGATGGGTCCTTACTGCAGTTGGCAGGCTCATCAGATCCATCCACACAGTCATTGTCCCTGTCACACACCCACACCCGCGGGATACAGCGCTTGGTGATGGCACACTGGAACTGGTTGGGAGCACATGTCACTTCCGCTGCACAAGAGACGGACAGATTACACCACCATTCAACACCCAAACTGCAGCGCACACGGTGAATACGGATGGATACAGCGGCCTATTCCATTCTTTTTGTCTATTGATGGATGAAAAAGTTCAAAGTGACTAGAAGGGAACTAGAAGGGCACGGTAATAGACTTACGACAGTCTTTCTCGTCCTCTCCCTCTCCACAGTTGTCCTGTCCATTACAACGGAAGATGCCGGGGATACAGCGACTGGGGTGGGTACATTTAAACTGACTGGGCAGGCATACATGGATATCTGGATACAGAAAGGCAAAGTGAGTGGGTGAGAGAGGATACGGGTTAGTACAAGTATAACTGAGAAATAAAAGAGAGAAAAAAAACCGAAAACGCTATAAGCATGTGTAGGTGTGTGTGTGTACCGCAGTTGGCCTCATCAGAGTTGTCCTGGCAGTCATTGTCTCCATCACAGATATAGGCAGGGTTGGTGCAGATGCCTGTACCACACTGGAACTGGCCTGGCCTGCACTTAAACTCCGCTACGGCGAGGAAACGAAACACAGCATTACACGCCAGCGCATACTTTACAGTACAATGCAACCGTAATAAAGCGTGACCACTATTGTCAGGCTTCGCTCATCACTCACGGCAATCCGCCGGCTCATCTGACCGGTCCCCGCAGTCATCCTCTGTGTCACACTTCCACCAAAATGGAATGCACTTGTCATTTTTGCAGACATACTGAACGGAGAGAAGAAAAAAAAGTATGAATAATTTTTTTCCCTAGAAATACTGACGTATTAAATACAGGCAAAAGGCAAAAATCTTACAGTGTAACACAAGCCGGGGTTAACTCACCTGACTGGCAGTGCAGTTCGACATGCATTGTTTGCCGTCAGCTGCCAGGTAGAAGTTGGTGGGACAGGCACACTTGTAGCCCCCTCCAGGTGAGAGCAGACACAAATTACTGCAGCCTCCATTGTCGGTCTGGCACGGGTGGTCGGCCACTGAGGAACAAGATGTACACAGGTGAAAAAAGAGGGCAGGTCAGAAAGGTACGACGACACGGACGTGGATATACAGGCGGCAGTGAGCCACGGTCGACTTACCCTCGGGCTGGCGGTAAGGGTGGTAAATGTGGATGTCCATCGGTCTGTGCAGGGTGCTGATCAGCATGGTCTTATTGATGCCCAGGGTCTTATGAGCTCTGTTGATGGACTTGGTCTCCCAGTCTGTCCAGTAGATGTACTCCTCAAACAGGGTCATAGCAAAGATGTGGGGGATGTCCTGAGTCAGAACTACAGGGACACGGACACAAAAAGACAAATGTCAGTCAGAAACAATAACGTGGTAAATAAAAGCAGACAAGTATATCAGTGTGTGTGAATGCATGTGTGCATATATGTGTTTATCTACGTGTGCAATGTTCTTAATTCATTTTTGGGTGCTTTTTCTTAATACACTCACCAAAAATCTGTGATAAATATTCTCTATGTCTAAGTATTATCATACATAGACAACCTGTTTTTGCTTATATAAGTATGACTAATTTGCTAGGCTACCACTACAGCAGGATCATTGGAAAGCGCAAATAAACACGTCCATGTGTTTGTGTGTGTGTGTGTGTGTGTGTGTTACCTGTGTGTCTGTTGGTTCCATCCAGGCTGGCAAACTCGATATAGTCCTCCCGGGCATCGGCCCAGTAGATGCGGTCATTAATGAAGTCCAGTGTCAGGCCATTGGGCCAGGTGATCTTGTCTTCCACGATGGCACTCCTGTTGGTGCCGTCCATACCGACCCTCCCTATGTGGGGGTTGTCACCCCAGTCTGACCAGTACAAGTACCTGTCGGGGACACGCCGTATTAGGTTTATTATTAATAACAAATCAGATATGAAAGTGGATAAACAATGTGGAGACGCAGACCTGGGTACACTTTTGTTTTTTTGTGCAAAATCCTTTGATGGTTTGTTTTAGCCTACATGTCCTGGGTTTGCCAAATAGAACAATGACTTTATAAAGTTTCAAGAAAGTATTTGAAAGTCAGTTGACTATATCTTTTAACAATAGAGCAGTAATGTAATTGATGGGTTGGTAAATCTGGTTCTCCAAGCAGCGTAAGATAAACACAAAGAATGCTGTGTAGTCGCAAATCCGCCTTTTAAACACAACGTCTTGCAGGTGAGACATTTCATGCGGCGCTCATCATATCACTCTTACCCATAGCGCACATCCACAGCCACGGCACGTGGCTCCCTCAGGCCGCTGTTCACCAGAACGGTCCGGTATGCCCCATTCAGCTTGGACACCTCGATAGTGTCCCGTCCCTTATCACACCAGTACAGGTTTCCTCCCACCCAGTCAACAGCCAGACCATCTGGGTTGCTGAGCGACGTGCGGTGAAGGACCTAGCAAACGCCAATACGGTACATACATTCGGAATCTGCTCCTCACAGTAAAAGCTTCAGAATTCTATTGTTTTTCATTGCAGCACACAAACCAGGAAGGACACAAGCAATCGCATAGATCAAAAGTACTAGCTTGAAAAGGAAAGGCCACATCCACCCTCAGACGTGATACTGCCACACTGACCTGGACATCACTGCCGTTCATGTGCATGCGTCGGATCATGCTGCCCTGCGTGGTAACGTCAGTCCAGTAGATCATATCCTGGCGATAGTGAAAGTCCAGAGCCACCGCGTTGTTCAAGCCCTGTCAAACCGCAGCAGCCGCATTAGTTTGGGCCCGAAATAAACTCCTACATGCCAAATGGTTTGCCGGATTACAGCCACTCGAACAGGACGTGTTGTGTCCGATAGTCTCACCTGTTTGATCAGTGTGTAGTTGGTGCCGTCCAAGTTGAGCTTCCTTAGGTAGTAGCGGTTGGCAAAGATGAGGAAGGGCTCCTCATCTGGAAGGGAGACATTACATACGAGTGGGTTTACATTAAACACACACCTGAAAGCAGGACTTCCTCATTTGTCTGGTTTCTTACCAGAGGTGGACTTGCAAATGGTGGGGTTTTCGGCGCTAAGCTGGAAACCCTCCACGCACAGACAGTGGAAGCTGCCATGTGTGTTGATGCAACGCTGGGTACAGGGATAGGTGGTTGTGCATTCATCTATGTCGATGCACGTCTTCCCATCATCCTTCAGGCGGAAGCCAGGGTGGCATCGACACTGTATTGAGGCAAGGCACAGCGCCGGTAAAGTAACCGTGTCTTATACAAGTGTCTTTGGAGAACTCAAGTCACCTTGTCGAGTCGTCTACTTACCTTGAAGCCTATTTTAAGATCTTCACAGAGCTGGGAGCAGCCACTCAGTTTGCTGTTCAGGCACTCGTTAACAAAGCAGTTCAGCTCATCGGAGCCATCGCCGCAGTCGTCCTTATGGTCACAGAGCAACGTCTCGTTGACACAGTTTCCATTATTGCAGGCATATGTGGTGTCGTTGCACTTCTTCTCTGTTTCGGGTGAAAGAGAAGAAAGGAGGAGCACGCAAAAGAAAGGAGAAAATATCAACCAACGACAACATGATAGTACTTGAAAGCTTCCAGCAACGTCTTCAATCAAGACTGACGGAGCAGTTGCGAAGACGCAAAATGACAAGTATCAGTGATGCCGGAGTGGCTGTGCGCATCTAACCTGGGCCACTGCAGCGTGGGTTCTTGGGGGCTTCGTCTGAGTGGTCATGGCAGTCAAAGTCTCCATCACATTCCCATGAGCTCTGGGTGATGCAGCGGCCGTTGGCACAGCGGAACTGGCTGGGTCCACATGTCGGATACTCTGCAGCAGGAAGCAGAGAGTCGGAAGAGTTATCAAAGCAGGAGGGAGGAGCGTCCTTTTGACGTCACTCCTTAAGGAATAAGAAGTCCTGGGTCGTCCACTCACCACACTCCATGGACTCGTCTGAGCCGTCGCTGCAGTCTCTGTCATGGTCACACACAAAGTGCTTGGGGATACACTGTCTGTTCTGGCACATGAACTCGTTGCTGCTGCACGTGTTGTTGAATACTGAGACGCAGAAATCATTGTTGGATCGATGAAACACGGAATAATGACAATAAGCAATGGCAGAAAAGGCGATATCTTAGTTGATTTCACTTAATGCTCCTGTACCTATGTTGCAGCATGTATTTTTGGTATTTTTGTCTGTTCATTTTACAAATGTATTGATTTGGAGCATGTCCAACCCCACGCCCAGTCCCTGTCCTCACCACAGCCAGCTTTGACACTCTCGTCAGCACCATCAGGACAGTCTTTGTCCCCATCACACTTCCAACGCTGAGGCACACACAGATGAGATCCAGGACACTGGAACGCCTCAGGACTACACGTCTTGGTCTCTGTCGTGGAAAACGGTTATTAAAACTTGGTGTTGATGCCTTTTGTCACCCTGATTGCTGCGTTTAAATGTAGCGTTAACTCCAAAAATCAATCAACTTTTGGCATGTTAAGGCTGTTAGAAGAGGCAGAAAGGGACACAATATAATCCTTTAAATTCCATAGCATATGCATGATGGTTTGATGCTGGTATAATAACCTCAAATCCTAGTGCACTTGTTCACCGTTCAGTCCATACTGCACCAGCTGAACTCTCATATAAGATACATTGAAATGCACAGATATTGAAGCTTTAGCTGAACGAGTACCTAAATATCCGATCATTGGGATTTATCCCAGTTCCAGAATTCAATGCATGTTCAGAATGTTTTGACAGTTAATAAAACTCGAACTGTGTTTCATCCACACAGTCATTGCATCAGGTAACTTACAAAGCTATAAGAGTACAAAGCCAAATATGAACACACTATCAAAATGCTTTTGGTGCTCAATATATTGGCATTAACCAATCGGCGCATCTGTATTCACTAAAGGTTTGTGCCTAATACTCACTGCACTTGCTATCCTCGTCAGTGCCGTCACCACAGTCGTCAGCTCCGTCACACACCCAGCGGTTGGGAATGCAGCGGTGGTTCCCACACTCAAACTGGGAGGCTGAGCAGAACTTATCTAGGGATAAGGAATGCATAAAGTGCAAATGCCAGACCCCCAAAACAAAGCAAAACAAAGCTCAGTATTCAGCTGGACCTTTTCAAAGTGTCTGAACTTACCACAGTGAGTCTCGTCAGCTCCATTCTCACAGTCGTTCTCCTTGTCACAAGTCCAGCTCATAGGGATACAACGTCCACCCGGACAGGCAAAGAAGGGTTTTGGACACTTTATTTTCCCACTCCCTAGTGGACAGACACACAAGGAGAGGTTACAAATGAGAGTTAAGATTGAAAGCAGTAGCAATGATAATTTCTTCTCAAACTATTATTTATTGAACATAATACATCTGTAGAAAATAATTATTGTACATTTTAAGGTCCAAGTCATGAAAAGATATATGATACCTGGGCAATTTCTTTCATCTGAGAAGTCTCCACAGTCATTAGCTCCATCACACTGCCAGGAAGGGGCATAGCAGAGCGTGGTGAACTCACACTTCTGGAACATCACACCCTTCACCCCCAGATGGAAGTAGCTCGAACAGTCCGTGGCAGCTTAACAAAGAGACTTACTTTATACCATGGCCTGGTAGGAAGTATTGTTTTTTTGTTTGTTTTTTAATAAAGTTGAGTTTCGTTAGTGTGCTGAGCCAGTCTGCTAACTTACAGCAGTTCATCTCGTCACTGGCATCCTCGCAGTCCACTTGCTGGTTACACTTGCTGGAGTTGGAGATGCAGCCGCCATCTCGGCACTGGAACTGCTCCGCTGAGCACAGTGTGCCTGACGCACACAAACAACAGTGAGAGAGAGGGACGCGATCGTACCGGTTAAGTGCGACATCGTTCAGACTTTAAATGGCAAATGACTGTGGGGCTAAAAATGTGGTCAGGTAGGAGGCTCAGCTCACTGTTGCAGAAGAGTTCATCTGAATTGTCCCCACAATCGTCCTGTCCGTTGCACCAGGAGCTATGCCCCGCACACCGGCCATTCACACACCGTCTGTAGCCCTTCTTACACACTCGGTTGGCTGAGGAAATGATATAGAGTCGAATAACAAAATGTAAACAACAAGAATATGGCAGACAGGGTTTCAACTACTATTTATTAGTAGTAGTAGCAGACAACTGTATTATCCCTCAAAGGGGAATTGGTCTTGCAGGGAATCAATGAACGATTTTATTGGAATAAGACATAAAACATCATCACACATACGTGGTTACTTGATACAAGCAAACAAGCATATTGGGTAGAGAGAGAAAAGCGCCACACACCACAGTAGGACTGTTTCTCATCAGACTTGTCCTTGCAGTGGGCCATGCCGTCACAAGTCAGGGTGTAGTTGACACAGTCTCCGTTTCCACACTCAAACTCATCAATGTTGTTACACGTAGTGTTCAGGGCTGAGAGACAGAGGGAGACAAACAGAAGAACGCACTCAATGCCTTGAACCGCATGGGAAATTATCAATATTCATTCAAATCCATTCAAAGCCTGTCTCCTTCCTGTGCCATTCATTTTATGACATTAAAGGATCCCACTCCCTTTCTTTTCTTACCTATGCAGGTGTTGTCTTCCAAAAGCTTCCTGTCACCACGGCAACTGCAGTTGACCCTCCCGTCAGAGGTCAGCAGACACAGGTCCTGACATCCTCCGTTGTTTACGCGACACAGAGAGAACTCGCCTATGTAGAGACGGGAGAAAGTCAGGCACACACACCTGCGAGTACGGACACACACGTGGCCTTCTCTTGTGTCCAACGCATGATTCAGAGTGACTCGTGATCTCTCGTGAGTGATCTAAATGGGATATGCAGCTTTTACCACAGGCTCTTATGTGTGGGGTTGCTGTGGGTGTTAGAGAGAGAGAGAGAGAGAGAGAGAGAAACAAGAGAGTGGGGAGGGGAGAGTTGAGCTGAAGGAGGCAACTTGAGGGAGAAGACGCCTGACAGTGTGGTTAAAAAAAAGAGAGCAAGGCTGCGTTGATTTCCAAGGTTACAGACAACGGGAAATGGAGAACAAGACGAGAAGGAGAAACAAGGTAGAGAGGCACATAAAGGTGAAGAACGTTGATTCAGAAGGCATGTGTGTGTGTGTGTGTGTGTGTGTGTGTGTGTGTGTGTGTGTGTGTGTGTGTGTGTGTGCTCAATACAATCAGGAGCCACCTCCTTCAAACAAGCTGATACTGAATTCAATTACTTAATTAGTTCTGATGTTATTACCAAGTAAAGAACAGTAATCTGTGGAGTAGTTTCATTTCAGAACACATTACCTCCTGAAATCAGTTCTGTAAGAAGCTTCAACCTCACTTCACCACCTGACCGTGTATCAGTAATGTGGAATGTATTGTTAATGTGCTTTAAGATACACAGTGACCCGGCAGCTTGTGTTTATTTCTTTATTTGCTGTTTCTGTTGTAGTGTGCTGTGTGTGTGTTTGTACCCCAGCAAGACAAGGATCCTATATATATATTTGCCTAAATACCCATGAACACCTGTAACACCCCCCTCCCACACACACACACACACACCACACATACACACACACACATAAAACAGACATGGAAACATACTAGACTTGGATCCCTCACTCTGTGTAGAGACTCACAGCTATTGGTGTCGTTGGCCACCGCAACAATACCCATTGGCTGCTGAGGGATGTCCGCACGCAGCACCTTCATGTCTCCTCCTGTGTATTTGTCAGCCCGAAGGACAGCCCTCCTCACCCAGTCAGTCCAGAAGATGTAGTCCCCGTATACAGCCAGGCCAAAAGGATGGACTGGCTCGTTCTTCAATACCACCTACAGGGGGCAGCACAAACACAGTCAGGACAGCTTCCACAACAAATGGAAGGGATAAACAACGTTGCCTGCTGTTATTAGGTCATCCAACACTTAATACAAACTGCAGTGGCAAATATTAGCATCACGGTTCCTGATGAACGACATGTGTGTCTGTGTACATGTGTGCGTGAGCGTCACTCACGTAGCGCAGACTGCCGTCATACTCGCAGCGCTCTATCTTGTCTAGTGTGGCGTCAGAGAAATAAATTTTTTCAGAACGGTGGTCTATGGCCAGACCGTTCGGGGTTCGGATGTCACTACCGATGATCACTATGACATTGGAGCCAGTCAGGGTGGCACGCATGATACTGGGAGACTGCTCGTTCCAGTTGGTCCAGAACATTAGACTGCGGAGAGGGAAGAAAGGAATAATCAGCGATGTGCAGCAAATGTTCACACAAGCGAGGGAGAATATTCGACGTATGCGGATATAATGTGAATGTTTTCACGGCCAAGGCCGGAGTTAAGCTATGAAGGAGGTCTGACCTCTGACACTCGTCCAGAACGAAGGCTCTGGGGTGGTCGTCTCCAGACATGGTGACCACGATGTGTCTGTCAGCGGCACCCCAGCGGCTCTGGTCCACGGTGTGGCGGGTGATGGTGGAGGTGGTGTAGCTGGTCCAGTACAGCATGTCCCAGCCCCTGTGGTACGACAAGCCCTCCACTGAACCCACATCTGGGAGAGAACAGAGGAATAGAGGGGAGAGTGAATAGACATAGGAAGATAGAGAGAGGAGCCCGTCACAGGAGGCAGAGAAACATCATAGCAGCCCATCGTAGAAAAGGGCAAAGACAGAGACAGGGAGGGCGAAGGAGAGGCGTGGAAGGAAAAGAAGCACGCAAATCCCAGTGCTGTGCTAAAAGGCCATGTGTGGACAGTCTGCCAGTAGCACAGTGCTGGCAGACTGTCGGACGGCAGCACAGTCAGGGCTGCGGACATGACGGCCTGCTATTACTGACCTACAACACTGCGATGAGGATTTTATCCAACGAATAGCTCACTAAAAAAAGGTCACAATAGCAGTTAACAGCTAGAATATTACTTTCCATTGCACTACCTCATCAACAGATGAGGAGGAAAAGTCTCCACAGTCTTGAAATGAGTAAGAGGCTGAGCTGGTGAGCTCCACCCCTGCACCGAGGCCAGAGGAGAGGACACACACACACACACACACACACACACACACACACACACACACACGTGTACTTCAGCCAGTCAATAAGGAGTTGCATAATGTAAAACACCCCCGATCACTCCAACGCCAAATAATTGGTAATAGCCGCCTGCTTGTTATTGCAATGAAATGGCAAGAGTCGAATGATTTAACAGGCGTTTTCCTGGTGTGGATATGACCTCAGCACATCACAGTCCCGGGCCAGAAGATCAGGGAGGTTCACCACCAGGTGGGACACTTAGCACTACACCTCAACTTCTCCAGTCCAACGCCATGGACATGAATCAACATTTGTCTGGCCAACGCTATGCCGAGATCCTGAATGAAGCTAAGCCATCTAAGAGGAACTAGGAACCGGAGCGCCGAGCGAAGGCATTCGAGGCAAAAACAACTGCCCTCTGCTTTGCACGCTCATAAATCAATGCCATAAACATCGATATGCAACACAAAATCTATTCACCTCTATTTCCTCTTTCCTCAGTGCCGTTAATGAATTGTAAATCTTTAGCCCACAGCGATCTCTACTCCAAATCTTGCTTTTCAGTTCTGTATGTGTTCACCTTGTTGAGGCCTATCGCCTACGGCTGAGCTGAATTTATAGCTCTTGTGTCCAATGTTGGTTGTACTGACACCGATACAGTTTTTATGGCACCTATCTGGGTATGACAGCACAGGACACTTCAAGTCAGCGCCCGCTATCAGGGCAACGGTCAATAATTACCCAGATTTTTAAAAAAAAGGCAAACACTGTGTCTCTTTGTGTATGCGTGTCTATGTATGTTTATGTGTGCAGTGACGTAATTTCTACACAAGGAACAGAAACTCCGGACTCTGGTAAAGATATCGTTTGGCCTCGTCAGGCCGTCCCACAGAGAGCAGGCCGTCCCACCTCTCTCCTGCTCTGCCATCGGTCCAGAGTTCACCTGCCATTTACTAGGATTCACCCTCAGTTGCTGTCCAGCTAGTCACCTCTCCTTCTCTCCTTCTCTCCTTCTCTCCACTCTGTCCCTCTCTCCAGAGGTCCCTTCTTTGGAGCCGAGAGTAGGCCGATTGTGGACCGCTGAGAAAGGGCCTGATCGAGACGTCATGTGGAGTAGCTGTCTTATCTGAGCTGACGGGAAATCATACCATCCGCAGCACATCGCTCTCTACTGCACCTCAGACGCAGCCACTGCTGGGGGGAGACGGACGCTCATAGCAGGAGTGCAGGGGAAGAATGGAGAGCCCAGCAGCTAGAATCCTACAAAATCAAGAGCGTCTTTAACGTTAATGGTGGGGTCTGATGTCGCTCCACCCCCACCCCCAAAACAGCTGATTGAAGCTGATTGCAAGCACTGAAATGGCTTGATTCACATACAGCACACAGGAAGCAGCTTTTACAATAGCCATTCACTGGACGTGTTGTCAAGGACTATTTCTGGGAGGTAATGTCTTTTTCATAATACCTTCAGTCATCATTTATGTTTTGTTGTTGTTGGTCAAAGCCCTTATGGTTGGAAATGATGTGGGGAATCTTTGCAATGTTACTTCTGAGCACGCTGCTATTGACCCAGTGTCAGTAATCATCCCCACACCGCGTGTTATCAGCAGCTCTGTGACCAGCCAGAGCATATCGACCCACTGTCAACTAAGTGCTGTCGTTTTTCTCGCCCAACAACAACCCAACGGTGGCGGCACTACTGGACGACATCTCCATAACTGAAGACAACTGAGGACAGGAGAATGTTGTGGAACGCTACTGATGAGGGTCTGCAGGGGAACAGCAGTGACACTGGACTGGGGAATGTGGAGCAGGTTCTGGTTCCAGTACTAGATGTGTTGATTCTGGTGCTGGGGGTGGGGGGGCACACCCTGGTGATGGTGATCCTGTGCGGGAGGCGAAGGAGGGGGGCGGGACGTTTGGGACAGTCTCCCCAGGGCTCCACGACGGGGACAGATGTCCTCCTGCTGGCCCTGAGCGCTGCAGACCTCCTTTTACTCTCCA
>OMOT01026688.1:0-10905 GCA_900312575.1 Acanthochaenus luetkenii | reverse complement strand
CCTGTCTCTGCTGCGAATGTACCTGTCGCCTCCTGATGTCCACTGTCTGGGGCCCATCAAGATGGAACTGTCTGAGCCTCAGGCCAACCTCCAGGCAGCCCTGCAGGTCCTGGAGCTGCACCACAGCAAGCTCAACACCACCAAGGTAAACGGCGTACACTCCCAACGGCAGGACAACACTGCACACCAGACCCGGGTCAAATAGTATTTACAAATAATGAGTATTATTATATTATATACATTACATTATGTCATTTAGCAGACGCTTTTGTCCAAAGCAACTTACAAGTACATTTAGTCAACATCCCTTTCAAGGCGCTACATGTAACACCTTATATGTATTTTTATCTCCTTGGAGTACAACATGGATGGGGTTTACTGCATCGGGACAGTTCAGACAGTGTCAAGTTGTCAGTCACAGAAAAGTACTCTAAATTTACTTTGAAATACGTTCCTGTGATTGCCAAAGTTCTTCTGGTACTTAGATTACATTCTTGCACTTAAATGTGGCAAACTCCATCTGGTACTTCAAACAGGTGGTTAAATGTCAGGAATTATTTGCTAATTCAACCCATTGACCCTTTGCTCTTGTTCGATTCTAGTAATTACCGGTATTGCTAATTCAGACAAGATGTCACAGCAAAAGTGAGGTAAAATAACATGATTATAGATGGCACGTGCTCCCATAAAAATAAGTCAATTGGCGTTTGGTGTGGAATTTAAACAAAGAGTGAATTGAGCACAACTTCTTTAAGCATTTATTAGTTTGGTTTGTTGGGGGTAATCAAATTGGTCCCATTGTGTTAGACAATATTCAACAAACGTTTCCACTAGGGTACTGATCTCTGTTGAGAGGTGTCTGCACTCTGAAATTAATAACAAATAATGCAATTTGACTACCTGCTCCCAGAATCAAAATAGCAAAGAGTTAATTGAATAAAAGCTGTTCTATTCAAAACCAGCTCATGACTTATTTTGCATGTCATACCTTCTCTCCGTTGCATGGCGCGCTGTTTGATTCTGTTCTTCAATGCGATCAAGCTGCCAACTGCAGAGGATCACTCCACACAATCCCTGTGTTGGCCGAAAACAATCACTCAGCAGATTGTCTATGCCTTCTCTCTATATCTTATCTTAAAGGAAGAGAGCCACAGTCTATGAAGGCCCTCCAGTGAGTCATTGTAAATATTTTAGCAGCAGAAGTGATCAGGTTTAGCTGTTATCCGTTACATTCTTGCTCAAGTGGAATGCACCATAACAGACCTTGTTGTATCTGCGATTTAAAGCGGATGTGATTGTGTATGAAAGGCACCGGTGAGCTGTGTCCGATCACAGACGTGTCAAATTAAGAGTTTCTGAGGGGGAACACTGCGGGTTTATGACTGGAACTCTCCATCTTGTCTTGCTCTGCTACTCTGCCTCACTGCGCTCCCTCATTGACTTTAATGGCACTGTGCTTTCATTTCCCCTGGCCGCGCTCCCAGAGCCTGCCCTGCCAAGAGCGCGTGAGGCAAGAGCGAACAAAACGTCAGGATGCTGTGAGGCTGACGTGAAGGAATTCATTTGTTTATTTTTAACTTTTAAAGTTGAGTGAGCAGCACGCTTGCTCTGTTTCAGCAATGCCCTGCCTCACAGTCACATAGTTTCACATTCACAACTGGGAGCTCCCAGTACAACCCTTCAGTCTTCTACTGTTGGCCGCTACGCTGCTCTACTTGACCAATTGGGGTTAAGTGACTTGGTCATTGACACATAAGGACAGTGGTTGTTGAGGGAGGGGAGAGCAATTTTCACTCACGTTCCCCACTCGGACGAGCCGGCAGCCTTCCAGTCACAAGCCTGCTTCTCTAACCTCGAGGCTGCCGCCGTGCTCTCCTGCAGTCTTCTCTCCTAAACCTCCACAAATGCTTTTGAAAAGCTTCTCAAGAGGACATGCAAAGTTTCTTTCTCTGACTTCAACTCTATTTGGTTTCCCTGATCATTCACACAGAAGCACAGAGGCAAGGCAATTGAGTTATTGTGATTTTCAACAGTAAGAGAATATGCGGTGGCCAATTTTGGGGGTGTCACGGAACAGCAATAAAGTGGTGTAGTGAATTACGGCTCCCTGGAAGAAATGACTGAGTGGTATTACTTCTTTTTTTAATGAACCAATCATTGCCTGTGAAAATAAGAAGGGGTCATACTTTCTCAGTGTTTCCTCTGAATTAAATCAGCAATGGTGCTGTACCATAGCAAGAACATTACCACCACTGCTAGAGAAAATGGAAAAGTAAAATAACAGCGTAATTTGCTTCTAAAATCAAAAGCAACTCTACTACATACCTCTAATCCAGTTGGAGAGTTAAAACCGTCTTGTCTTCTAATGATCGAAGTTCTCTCCCTTCTAATGAAAGTGCTGTAAAGTTACCACTAACAATCTCTGGTCAACAGTATTTAACAAGGTCACCTTTCTGTTCCCAGGCTATCAACCTGCTCCCGGCAAACACCCAGATCCGAGAGATCCGGGTCTTCCTAGAGAGCGTCCTGGAGGAGAAGGCGCAGAGGAAGCGCTTCGACCAGGTGCTGAAGAGCCTGCTGCAGGCGGAGTTCCTCAGGGTGAGTTGTAGAGGCGATTACTTTGTTTAAGGTGGGCGTTCTCGTAAATGAGATAAAAAAATCTCTGTGAACTTACCCTGTTAAAATAAAGGTAACATCCAATGTGGTTAGCTACTGATGTGCTGATGGTGGTTGGGTAAACTTGAGTAAACCTTTACTAAACAAAAGGCTTTTTCATGTGGTGTTGGTGGGAATTGACCATCATGTTCATCCTAGGAATCGGGTCCTCTCTTAACAATGTAAAGTGATACCCCCGTAGGGAAATACTCTTGCTTAATTTGCTTCCCTCCGGGGAGGTCAGAGGTCAGGGTCTGCGACAAAACAGCACCCCTGAAGCTGGTAGAGGAGTAGAGCTGATGCAGGAGTCAAACAGGGCAGGCCGATAAATGAGAGCGTTACCCTCAGTGTGTCATCATGTATAAGTAAATGTTTAAGTTCAAGTCTATTTCCAGGTGCAGGAGGAGCGCATCTTCCACCAGCAGGTTAAGTGTGTCATTACAGAAGAAAAGACCTGCAGGGTCTGCAAGAAGAAAATAGGAAACAGGTAATACTGTCTCGCATCAGTTTACAACCTGAACTTTTTCTGTCCGTGTGTAGTGTTTTTATGGGCCTTTTCCACAGTTATTTGGGCAATGTCATCAAAAGCATCACATGTTCTGTTTTTGTTATTTCTTGGGGCATTTTTTTTGTATCTGCAATCCCAGGAGCATTTTATGAACTTCAAGCAGTTAACTTCAATCTCCACCGTTATTTCAGTTTGCTCATTTAAATTAAGTACCCGTTTCTCTCCCTCTCACTTTTTCCTCTCTCTCTCTCTCTCTCTCTCTCTCTCATATTCAGTGCTTTCGCCAGGTATCCTAACGGAGTTGTGGTACATTACTTCTGCTGCAAAGACCGCACTGTGTGTCCCACTGGGCAGTAACACACCCCCACCCCCCTTTGCCTGACACAAGCCACACCAGGGAACAAACCCATGATGACTGATATAGATAGTTCCCCTGGCCTGTGTGAACTTCCACGCTCAGCCATCCTTGAAGGAGAAATGTGTCTGAAGGTTGAAAGGACACCGGTTAGATCCAAGCAGTGGAATCGGACTCCATCCCTCTTGGTGGACGCTTTTATCCGAAGCGCCTTACAGTACCACGAGTGCATACATTTCTTGGCACGGCTCATGTCATGCTCTACCTGTTGAGCTAAACAGGACCTCTTACTATAAGTGAGGCTGTGTCTCGCTCGTTCGCTCTCTCTCTCTCTCGCTCTCTGTGTGCATGAGGTAACAGGTGGAATGTCCGTGGGCGGTCTACAGGAGGGAAACACTATGGAGAGAGAGAGAGAGAGAGAGAGAGACTGACATTTGAAAGCATGTGTCACTGTAACGCTACAAGGGATTCACTCCCAGACACCTTGCCTTGGAAGAAAATGGACACTATTGACATAGACGCTCAGAGGAAAAGGAACTAAACGACAAAACGTAGTCCTGGTTCTCAGCAGCAAGGGGACGATGAGAAGCCTTGGCGCTTGTCTTTTTCTTCTCTCACCGTCTCCTTCCCCTCCTAACTCTCTGTAGACCTCAAACGCTGGTTCTTGATATGCCATAGACTGTACAGAAGTATTCTTAAATGCCTTGTGTGACTCTTAAGATTGTACTGTAAGATTGTGTGTTTATGTGCTTCTTTTGTTAGCATGCGTTGGTGCGGACATATTGGACTAAGCCTAAGCAAAGCCACATCTCATCTTTGCTTCTTCTTTCTTCTTTTTTTGTTAATGTAAATTTAAATATTTGAGCGGGCCACTCTACATGCACAGCCATGTTTTTTTGTTTTTTTCTCACTCACTGTTCTAACAGATCTGCTCTTGACTGATTGTTACCAGAGAATATAACCATTCTCAAATCCATTTTGGAAGTCTCATCTTGTTCGTATTGATTTTCAGTTTTAGTTTTTCCAACATGTTGAAAGAGTTTTACCTTTAACTCATTGGGGTTTTTTTCAAGGCAGATCACAAAAGTATGGCACTTTAAAAGTGGATGGATGTCCTGTTTATTTATTGTTATATCACGCATCAGCCTGATGATAACTGGAAGAAATGTGATGGACGTGGACATTTTGATGGAACTCTTCATTTTGACGGCAATATTGTAATCAGGTGTACCTGGGAGGTAATTCACGAAGCAGGACTACCCAGTGTATTGAAAAAGAATTACATGTAGTTCATGTCCATTTTAGATGTTTAGCTGAAGCTCTCATTTAGGCTGAATTAGTATAGAGATTCGGTGTCTTGCTCAGGGACACTTTGCACAGGTCACATGGCTGTTGATGGACACACATTGGCTCAAACATGTCTCTAAACCACTAAGCCGCCTTTGTAGTAATTTGAATGAATTGTCAAATAAAGCTTGAATATTGGTTCTCAAGCATGTTTCATTGCTTGAGGGTCTTTCACTGCTCTTGAGGGTGTGCACGCATTCCCTGGTAAGTCTGTTTCACAATTATACTTTTTTTTGTAGTAGTTGAAGCAATGAGCAATTTAATTCTGAGGGCAACCCAACAGTATGTCTGTTCGGCTTTAATCAGTAATAAACCAGTGTTTCCACTCCACTTGGTGTCTGTGTAATACCGCTGTCTGCCAAGTTCTAACAGTGGCCCTGCTGGTGTTCATTGTGTAGTGGTTTCATTGTGCTTACATGTAGACCCAATAGGTGTGATGATTAAATGAAATGGATCCACCTGTCCTCTAGCGGATTCCTCTTTAACGTGGCAGTGGATCTCTCCTCCAAGTCCTCCATGGACACCGATGAGGTCTGAAAACACCCCGTTGACATTTCTGTTCCAAAATGAGACAGCCACCACTTCAAAAGTGTTACACGTACTCTCATACATGATAGGATGGCAGATCACTTTTTTCCCCAAAACGTGTGTGGCATTTTGGATAAGAACATTTCATATTCTCCTGGTCGAGGGTGATCTCATCCCTTTGAATAGAAAAGAGCAGCTCCACTCCTTATCTATTCATGGATGGCATCTCCTCCATCTCATCTGGAAGTCCTCTCCTAGATGGGCCCATTATCCCGGGACTGAGGCACCAGAGAATACCTACACTGTTACTTGTCCTACTAATGGACTGAGTCGAGCCAGCCTGAGTAATAGAATCACAACAACGCCCGACTGCTCGGCAACAGAGTTAGTCACATATACTCTCAGTGAAGTCTGCCAACTGCTCTCTACGTCGGGGGCCCTCGGGTGGATCCCGATGCCTCTGGGAGACGGGGATTGAGCAGAATATGTTTGGCCGATATGTTTTCCCTGAGACGCGTCTTTGGAGCATATGGAAGGCTCATGGTTTCCTCACTTTAATACAGTCACACTGGCACATGATTATGTGAGCACTGTCCATGAGGCTGGGAGAGAGACTGAGCACACTGAATCATTTATTGCTCTCCAGGTTATTGTAACTCTCTTTTTGATGTGTTGCACTGGGATGGTGTCAACGTCTTGGAATGGCACGGGGTGCAAACGGAAAAGATGTTGGAGTTGAAAGCCGCGAGGACGACAGGAGTTTGCCCCGCTTAACTCGGCCCACCTCGGTTTTCACGCTCTGCAAAGCCACTGGACGAAGACAAAAAGAAAAGTTTTTCCTTGGATCCCTGCAGCCTCAATACCCACTTTCACCGTTTGGGGATTGTGGAGAAGCTTTTTCACAAGGGATGGGACGATATATCGAAATTCAATATATTGCAATATGAATATGTGACGATACATAGCATGGGGAATAAAAATGTACTGCGATATTAGCTACATTACTGACATTGTATTATTTGCACTTTGTAATGACATTTTTTAATTGTTGTTCTAGCAAGCCAATGCCACTGCTAGAAAAATGTGTGGCTCAGAAATGAACGTAAATCTGCACAGTCATAATTTGTTGTCATTGAACTTTTATTTATTACATTGTATCATGTTTGTATCGAATCGTATTGTGAGATAAGCATATCGTTCCATCCCTAACACACACACACACACACACTGACAGCTGGCCCCTGGTAAGCAACATGATAATATTACCCATTTCTTGGAAGTAAATGGTCTTAAACACAACTACTTCAGAAATGTATTTCCCTGGGAATGTATTTTTATACATTATGCTATCGGATTATGGAAAAAGTTTTTTAATAAACCCCTTCTGTGTGATATGCTGTATTTCTCTTCTTTGTGTTTCAAACCCGGGGATGTGTTCACTCTGTGACGACGTTTCCCTGAGTAATCTGTCAGGAGCTCAGGGTGTTAAACAAGACAACGTGGCCTTTCTCTATGCCCAGACGGGCTCGTCGTTTCCTGCGCCTGGGTCGAATCGGATTTGCAAATGCTTCTTTATGGTGCGTATTAGTCAACTCAGGTGGCAGATGTTCATACAGGACAAGGCAATGAGTGACATGAGTGTTTGAAAGTCAGTTTAGTGTAGTGTACTTTTCTGTGACCGACAACAACTTTCTGTGTCCTGACACGATCTCTAACCCTACGTGATAAAACAAGCCACAAATGACGCTTCCTCCCAAAATGAGACATCCACTATGTGAAAAAAGTGGCATCTACTCTCACCAAATGATGTTACATTTTTATGGATAGTACGTAACTTAAAGGGGCAAAGCGCTTCATAGTTCCAACCCAAGGGCATCCGTCTAGACTCACCATTTTGCACCGACGTCCAGCAATCGTACAGGGAGAAATCCATTGTAGAAGAGGCAGAGATATCACTTTCTCCACTGACAATAGCCTCAATAGACCAGAATGCAATGCAGCCACAACTCGCATCCTTGCAGATCGTCAGTAGTGTGTGAAATACAACACCCTCTAATGATTTGAACAACCGGGCACAGCATTGTTCCCTCTCCAGTCCAGTTCCCAGCTGGAAAGACTCACTATCACTCTCTCCACCTCCATGTGTACGGCACAGAGAACCCCGCTTCTCTGGGGGTTAACAAAAGCCATTGGGGGAAATATAGGAAATGACTCACTGAAGTGGAAGTGGGTACAACAAAACGCTACATCACAAAATAACTCCTGGAACGCACTGCACATCACGGACTAACGATATCTAACAGTGTACGGCTTTCCAAGTCCATGGCTGACACAACGATGACACTGGATCCTATTTCAGAGATATTGAAAGATTAACCTTTTCTTATTTTTCTAAATCAATGTTTGGTGTCTTGGACATGAACTCTTCGAGCGCTATGTGACCGGGTCTGCAGCGAAGCAGCATGGGAAACCTCGCCGGTCCGTTTCTTCCAACCAGGACAGAAGCTCAGACAAATTCCTGTTTGCTGTCTGTCTGTTTGCAGAACACACACAGGACTGAACTTGCACATCACAGAGCACGATGATCAGCGGTTACAGCCAAGGGCCGATTGGCTAAGTTTACACTGTTATCATAATGAAATTCCATAGAGGCTTTCAGGGTTGTGTGTGTGTGTCTTTTTGTCTGTGTGCATATGTTTGTGTGTGTGTGTGTGTGTGTGTGTGTGTGTGTGTGTGTGTGTGCGCGCCCACTGGGACCTCTATGTTTCTGTGTTCTCTTTCTGGATTCACCATTTTGGCATAGTTGTCTGAAATGCCAGCAGTGTCTCTCAGTGGAACTAAAAGGCCGACTGTCTGAGGGAGCGGCTGCACGTGTTTACCCCCGTTCCTTTCATACGCAGTTGTCTTTCAAGTGTACTTACTTTCATATGTATTTTATAATATACCTCATATTTCACATACACTACTTTCTATAGTTTGTACGCCAGACAGGGAAAGGCCTGGTCTACCCTTCCCACCTTTGTTTTCATGTTTTCATATTCCCTATATGTTGTTAACCGTTAAACTGATACTATTCTGAAACGTCTGCTGGTTGTTCGCCATGTTGCGATCACTGATTGGAGCGCTAATCTTCTTTTCCACATCACTCCTTGTTTGAGTGCGAGTTCCCAGAGAGTCCAGCCATTCACCAGCATGTGTTACTTTGGAAAGTCGACTATCTTTCTTCCTTTTTTCTTTTTTTCGGTTCACGCCCCGACATGGGAATGTGGCCCCTTGTCTTTCCATAAGTCTCAGGAGAGGGGTTGTTGACATGAGCGGCAGACTGGCCCTGCTGGAAACTCCAGATGGAGCGCTGGTTTCCTCCCTGTGCCCCGTAATCTGGACATGACTAAGCGAGTTAAAGACTTCATTCCTTCCTATGAAAGTTCACGCTGCCAACACCAACACCTCGCCCGAAATGGCGGTGTGCGTTCACTCGTTGACTTTATTGACTGTCCAGAGACTCTCCCTCCCTGCCTTGGGGCGTCACCGTCTTTACCAGAGACAACGGCGACGGCGCCGCCGCGGGAAGCACGGCCCTGTCCGTATGAATGAAGACAAACATCTCCCGCCCTTGAGCCCGATGTGGCTGTGACCCCTCTGACCCCCGCTCCCCCCCATGCACACGAGCTGGATGTGGGACCGATTTGGTATGCTCCGTGGGTCTCTGCACGAGGGGTTGGAATGGAGGGGCTAGACGGCGTACATGTATGATGAGATTGACCGAGAGAGACACCGGACGTACAGCACTTCTGCCCAGGAGCTCGATAGCCTCTGTGATTTTTCGGGAGTGTCGTTATTTGGTGGTGATCGGAAAAAATACCCCGGTGCCAAAGAATCTATTGGTGTCAGGGTCCATTTTGTCATACTTTCTAGATTCACCATTTTGCACCATTGTTCGACAATCATACAGGGAGAAATCCATCGCGGAAGAGGCAGCGATACCATTGACAGTAGCCCCAATAGACCAGAATGCAATGCAGCCACAAGACATGCGTAGAGTAAGGGAAACAAGTTCGGGCCCGTTCTCTGGAGGCTGTCGAAAGGCATTCTGGGAAATATAGGAAATCACCAACTGAAGTAGATGAAGCAGTTTGAGGGAAAGGGGACACACCGAAAAAGGAAATAAATCACAAGCGCTGAGCGACGCAGATACAGAAGGGTGTCAGAGCGTATCTGAGCTGTTCTGGAGGCCCGTTGCACTCGCTCTTATTTCCCCTTCTGGATCACGTTACCTTGTGCTTATGCTTCAGATGAGGAACATTTGGTATTCTCAATGTATTATGGTGTGGCGGGGCCAGCTGTGTAAATCCAAACAACCCTTATAGTGTATTTTGCTGTTAGGTGGGGTTAGATGAGCTCATACTGTGGGCCTTTTTTTACATGTTTCTTCTTTCAGAGAGGGAATAAAAAGAAAAAGCTCCAGCCTCCTTGGCTCTGTTATGGCTCTGGGGCGTTATTGCTCCACTGTGATTTCCTCGCTGTTCTGTGCGGCCATTTATAGGCCTTTGTGGATTTTAAGGGGTCTTCTTAGCGTAATGTATTCTGACCCTTGTCTCCGATTCATCCGCACTTTGGCTCACGCTGAATACGTCATATAGTCACAGAAATCAGCAGGAGTTGTGTATTCAAGCCGCTGGTCTTCAAAGACTGCGACATGCTTTTCCCCTCATAATCAATTCAAATGCATTTGCTCAGTGTAAGCTGGAGGCTCTTGTTTTAATGCAACAGCTTCAAATGTATAAGCAGCATAAGGAGGAGAGAGGCAATGTGGCAACAAGGGTGCAGGTTTCATTTCAGTTGTGTGTGTGTGCGTGCGTGTGTGTGCGTGCGTGTGTGTGTGTGTGTGTGTGTGTGGGTGTTTTTATTGCATCTGCACTTTACTGGTATCACCCTGGTATGCGCCTGCACTAGTCACAACAGAGACATTTCCTGCATACAATTGCACATTTATGATTCATCGTACTTTATCTTGTACATTTGTATATTGGATTCTGTATTTGCATCTTGTTATTACAATATATTAGATGCTATTGTGTTGTGTGTGTATATTGTTAACACGGTATTGTTGCGGAGTCTTGCACTCATATTCATACCTGTGTAATTGTGACGTGACAACCATTTTTGATTTGATTTGATTTGTGTGCGTTCTCCCTCAGTTCATCAGCAAGACTGAAACAAAAGTCTGCAGGTGGCCTATGAGAGAAAGTGAGGAGAACGTTTGTTCAGTGTGAAACACAGTAAAACACGGATCAGCTAAACCTCGGATCTGAAGGGGGACGTCAGTCATGCAGACGTTGTTCCCGTATTGCTGCATGCGCTACGGTCTCGTCTGTTGTCCCGGTGCCTTTAAACAGGAGGAAACACCGGGAACCGACCACAAAATGGGCCTCGGTAAATCTCAGCTGTGCCTCTGACAACTACAGCAGCCTTATGCGTCTGAGGCGAGACGTTACTGGGAGTGGAACGATCC
>OMOT01026672.1:3440-15441 GCA_900312575.1 Acanthochaenus luetkenii | reverse complement strand
GAATACGAAAGGAAACAGAAGTCACAGTACTGGACACACTGTTTGATTGACAGGTGATCTCTGGGACGTGCAGTGAGCGCTGAGCAACAAAGATGGAGCAACAATGTAAAAAACAAAAAGGATCTTGTGAAAAAGACCCATAATATACGATTGTATACGGGCTGCATTGGAAGAAACAGGCTATAATATAAGAGAAATATATATTTAAGCGCGACATCTTCAAAGGCTCATGGCCGTGCATTCTCTACAAGGGAGTGAAAGAATGTACAGGAGCAGATTAAGATTCATGTCGAAGCATGTCGGACTTCAAAGGTCCACTCCATACGTGTTCGCTCACACGCACACAGACACATACACTCACACAAACGCCAACACAAACACTCAGGTGTATGTTGCGAGATGTGCACATGCGCTCACAAATGATCACGCTGACAGCATGTTGACAAGTGTGGGAGACGAGCGCCTTATTCCCGCGAAATCAAACGTAGCAAAAGGAAACAAACCAAAAAAGAAGTCAAGTCACTCAGCGTTGAGCAATTCCATCTTTGAAGGAAAATAATCCTTGAACTAAAGGTCTGGAAACGTTCAATCGCTTACTCAGTGGATCACCTAAGAGGCTTTTAAACGTGTTGCCATGGCGAAACCCAAATACTTCCGTCTGAATATCCGAGGCAGGCATTGAACTGTGTGTAATACTTATTTAGTGTCAGACATTTCTGTATGGGAAAAATGCAAAGCCTTCAAGACCGCTCAGCCTTCAGCTCTAATGGAAGGAACATGTATCACAGTAGTTCCTGTGAGAGTTAATGGCGAGGTGCTACTAAGGGAAGAACAATTGATCTTGATAACGCGACGGATACACCCTGGATCGAGCGCTCTGCTCCTTTTCACCTGCCACGTAGTTCACGAGACAAATTGTGACTGATTAGCTTGGTGGTGTCGATGTCGTACGTTAAAGTCGCATTTGCACTTGGGGCCGATCGCTTTACTGGAACTGAGGGAGAGTAACGGGATGAGGACCGATGACTTTTAGCTTTTGTCTGATCAGTTGAAGGTGTAAGTGCCGGTTGAATTCCTCTGCCGTTTAGTCAGACCTCTTTGGCCTCCTCTTACCTCTTTGGTATCTTTTGGTATAAGGCGATCACAGACATCAGACATCAGTTAAACATCAGCTTAGAAATACAGACGAAGCGATAGGACTCACTTCCGACTACTTTACCGTTAGCCAGAACAAACCGTTCAGGCAGAACATCCCCCTAGTTGAGGTTTTCCCTATTTGCCCAAATGAAATTCTGGTGTCGGGTATGTTGACTTCTCATTTGCCATTTGGAGCCGCCATCCTGTGAAGTCGCCTGGCGCAGCTTTGATCATCACGGTACCGACCAGTAACAGTAGTAATGATGGGTTATGGCCCCATATAGACGTGGGTGAACCTATGAGCAGCGGAATTATTGAATTAAATACTTATGTACAGCTGCAACCTACTGCATGTAATATCTCCTTTATGCACATAGTGATCGAAGGCTTTCTTGCTGGGTGACATGTATCGTCTTCTGTCCGTCTAGTCAGAATGTCCTGCAGTGCAAATATAGAAATGATAATTGTTATTGATCTGTACATGGGGTTTTGAAGTGAGAGGAATGACAGAGGAAAGTGACTAATATCCTCCTCTAAAACGTTGGGTCAGACATAACTGTCAAAAGTTGACGTATACTTTATCCGAAGCCTAGTGATTCCATACCGGCCATCAAACTCGTCCACTCCGCCACCTTCAAGGACGAGAGGGCGGTTACGATCTCCCTGCCCCTTCACCTCCTCCGCCACAACGGCTCCTTCAGAACATTGCCGAAGATCATTAATCTGAGCGCGTGCGCTTTTGACTGACTGGCAAATAGGCCCTAACTGCCTCCCTGCAGTTCCTGCCACAGATGATTATCATTGTGACGATTAAAGCGTCGAGTAATGCGTCCCCCGAGGGGCCGCCGCCGCCCATCTCCTCCATCACTGCCACTGACCCCCTTGTTAGCCCGGAATCATGCCCAGTGGACGGAGGAAGGAGTGTTCTGCCACGTGCGCCCGAGTTCAGTCTCGACATGAGCGTATCAACCGGCCTCGTGGATTTAGTTTTTTAATCATTTTCAGTTGTGAGCTGTTGACTCGCTTTTACAAGCTCCCGATACAAGGCAGGGTTTATATGTTTCTTCTTCGTTGGTTCATTGTGTATACGCTTCATTTTAAACGACAATCGTGTAATGCTTACGTTCTGAGAAGAAAAAAAAGTACAATGACTGATAGCGTGAAAGTCGCCTGAATTAGCGTAAGGATCAGTGTATTGTTGCTTGAGTTCTCAAAAGCTCTTAGAAAATGTGTTTACCAGCTTCATCCGCTGACTAACTGTTCTCAAATCAGCTCATGAACATGATACTTGAGTTTATCATTACTCAGCCGCATACTTCATCATTTTCCCTCCAAATATGCGAGTGTGTTTTCTGGAGCGCGAAATCGTTCAAATGAATTGACTCTCGTTTTTTGGGTTTTTTCTGCCACGTAATCGCTGGATAATGGGCTCAGAGCTGGAGGCCTGGATGCTGATTTCACATCAATTAATGCTCTTCAGGGGAAAAACTAATAATTGATTACTGCTATGCTAACACAACGGCCGTATTGCTTTCATTTTCAGTGCGACTAAGGGCTTGTGATTGGAGATCTCATCATAAATCTTAATCAGGGGCCTTGCATGTATAAATGGAAGAAGAACTCCTGTATGTATGTATGAATATATGTATACAATACACCCTTTGCATTTTTTGCTTCTTGAAAAAGCAGAAATGACCAGAGAATCTTGCTGCAAAGGAAGAGTGGGTGGAAACGCAACGTCTACATAAGAACCTTGGCTTTCTCCCCTCTATGCTCATAATTCTATTTTGTCCAAAGATAGAAAACTCCTAAATGTCTGTTTAATATTCCCCAGGCTGAGTGGAGAGCTGAACAGTATCACTCTCTGTTGTCCGAAGGGCGCGCCGCTCCTCTTTCTCACCCCTGGTTTGATCGATGGATGAAGCGAACAATGGAGAAATGGAATTCATGACAGATAGTCGACCCTTAATGATTCCTGCTTGGATGGTCCCCACCTGCCTTTCTGACCCAGGGCCCACGTGCTCGCCGCTCACTCTGATGGCGCGTATACGTGCCTCAATCCGATCCAACGTTTATTTCACACGTGCCAACACTAATGCTGCTTTGTTATGTTTCCCAGGTGACAGGGATGCACTCAGTGAAAGGTCATTGTTAGGAGCTTTAGCCTATAGCTTTCCTCGATCCATTGCTGATTTACAA
Organism: Acanthochaenus luetkenii; assembly: GCA_900312575.1. Taxonomy (NCBI): domain Eukaryota; kingdom Metazoa; phylum Chordata; class Actinopteri; order Beryciformes; family Stephanoberycidae; genus Acanthochaenus; species Acanthochaenus luetkenii. Next base: position 12,105 of record OMOT01026672.1, on the reverse strand, counting down.
CAGCAATAAGCTCTTCCACTCCACTACGGCCTCAGATCAATATCCAGCATTGACCCTGAACGCAGTGTTTGGTCTTTTCCTGGTTAGTTGCAAAGGGGCAAACTAAAAGGGGAAACATCCGTCAGCTTCCATTATGAGAAAGGAAAACGAACAGACGAGTGATGCTTACTGTTCCTGCTTGTTTAGAGCATTTGACCAGGAGAGATCAGATGTGATGACAGAACCGCGTGGAGCGCGACGCAGGCACAGGGAGGCGGGTGTAGATTTGTTGAGGACACCTTGTTCAGCAGACTGTTTCAAAGTCATGGGCAAAGACCCTGAAGGACGGATTTAACACCTAGGAAGAAGAATGGGCATCTCTGGTGCATTCGCTAACTGGGTGATGAATGAATTACAGCTCCTAAATTTAGACCGGGCAGTCTACCTTGAAATCGGGCTAGACCTCCATCTTGGCAGCGCAGACAGGTTGCATATTATGTCAGAAGCCGCGACCTCTATTTCTGCATTAAAGCAAAAGAAAGATTGATGTCTGACCAAAACATTTCATGGCTGCCAGAATAATGTGTTGGAGATGGTGTGTATCCTGGTTGGTGCGAGTGGTCAGGGTGCGAGCAGCAGCACTCCGTCTCGGAGGAGCTGGCACAAGGCCATAATGTCTGCAGATTGGAGTTTTAGTTATACAAACATTTCTCAGTGGCAGAGCTGCTCTGGTGGCAGACATATTTCTATTGGTTGAGTTAAACCTCAGTGACATTCAGAAGTAAGATCATTAGCACATTTGTTGCTAGTCGCTTTGGGGAGTTAAAGTCACCAGGGACGTCGCTAAATCTTACGACAAAGTCGGCAAATTGGCAACAGTGACTTAGCCAAAAAAAACGGTGGTTCTTTGGCTAAGCCCATTCAGGTTTAACCCAAGCAAGGATATTATTTCTACCTCCAGAGCAGCTCGGCCAAGAGGCAGTGTTTTGAAAAAGAGGCTATAAATCTCTTCCTGTCAAATGCAATGCAGAATCAACAATGATTTTTAGGTGGCAATGTTTGAAATCAGATTTCTTCTCTTGTATTTTGCCACGTACAGCAGATGTCGATACAGATATAGATGCTAATTTTCCGGAAGAAAGACGCCACTTTGATATACAAAATAAACGCGTTCATAAGATGCCCGATCTTTCTTAAATCCCCTCCGTTGCTTAAATGCTCTGCTGCGGCGTAGCCCTGGGGAAGATGTCGGAATGATTGACAATATTGAAGAAGGCTGATGAAACAGGGTCACCTCCTTTTGAAGTAAGGGAGAATTTAATTACTGTGCGAAAGCTGCAATGGCAAGAGAACCATATTAAAATGATCCACGCCTTTCACATAGAAGAGGGGACATGGAACACAATATCATCTTCAATACTGATTGGCAAAGTCTGGAGGCAAGTGAGGACACATATTTTGACAGCCACACCCAAAACGCCACAGAAGGGAAATTCCCCCAAAACGGCTTGTTTAGCTTTTGTTCGCTGTTATCCACGGAAGCAGATCCTAAAGAAACATGGATTATGTGTGATGTTGATAGATAGCCACAGCATTTCTGCCAAGAGTAAGACAAAATAGCCAATGCTTTGCTTTTTCATTTCAAATAAAACAGACTGGCTTGATACAGTTGCATCTGTATTACAATCTCGTATATTTTTGTGACATCTGATTTGCATAGAGCTTTAGGTTTGCTACAAAAATACAGCATTGAAATCCCAGTTGCTGTGCCATACCTTCAATCATGTTTCCACTTGCATCGATTCAGAAATTCGCCCCAGACTATTTGGCATCAACGTCACTCAAGCAGTGTTGAAACGCATTCCCTCTGCACATTCAAATGCAAATAGTAATTTACATGCTCTGAGGATGTGGCGATGTGAAGAGACAAAAGCAGTGGGGTGAGAGACGAGGCTCCTTTCCTAGAGAAATGTTCCCATAAAAGGCGTCTAAATCCTCCAGGAAGACCCATCGTCTCTGGAAACAACTCGTCATCTGAACCACTGTGTCCATTTGTAGATTTTGTAATTTTTTCGTTAAAACATTGCCATCCTATGCAGCAGGTACACGAGAAGTCACAAGGCTATTGTCCGATGTAAAGACACCTGAGAGATCATTTTCGGCAACGTTTGACGTAGAAAGCTTATATACAAATATCCCACATAATGATGGTATTGAAGATAATGCATCACTTTTTAGAATCACACAAAGAAGAAAAAATACCTGTCGAATTTTTGTTGATTTTAACTAAGTTCATTTTGAATTCTAACTATTTGATGTTTGGTAAGATGCATTACTTACAAGGAACAAGCACGGGGTCGCCATTTGTCGCCAACATGTTTTCAATAACAACCCTTTCAGTCATAGTATTCTGTTTTTCTAAAGATGTATTGATGATGTTCCTATGTGTTATACAGTCCTGAAGAAGATCTCCATATATTCTGTGATTATGTCAATAACACCCATCCCTTGCTGAAGTTCACTATGGAGTATGATAAAGACGAAAAAATTATTATAGATTTAATGATATCAGTTAATGAAAAGAGGGAATTGGACACTTCCATCTTTCGTAAAGAGACAGACAGGAATACTATCATTCACACTCAAAGATGATTGCCAACATCCCTTATGGCCAATTTATCAGACTGAAGCGTATATGTAACAGAGAATCAGACTTTGAGTTCAAGGCTAAAGAGATTAAAAAGGTGCTGTAGAGATAGAGGTTATAATAATAGATCTGTTGATAAAACTGGATCGAGAACAACTACTTTACCCCCCTCAGAAAAGCAACACAAAAAAACATAAGCAAACATTGGAGTATTTTTGACCCTCCAAAATCTTGCCTCCTCCTTGCCCCGTTTCTGCAACAAAAGGGGGGCAGGAATATTAGTGACTCCATAGTTGAAGTACAGAGAGCCTGTAGTTAAAACCAACTGGCTCCCTCAAGAAGTCTACGGCAACTACAGATGTGGTCGATGTACACATTGTTCAAATACCTTTGGCACAAAAGTATTCAACCACCCACATACAGGTGAAAAATATTACATTTAGGAATCTATCAATTGCATGAGCACACATGTAGTTTATATGCTCAAATGCCCATGTGGTCAAACCGAACGCAATCTTAAATTATCAATTGTGGAACACAAAGCAGCAATAAGAAATGGAAATATGGAGTATGCAATAGCCAGACATTATGATCTGAGCCCGTTCTTATGATGCATGAACATACCTCTCTTTGTATCTGCAGGTAATCCCTTGTGTAGGGAGAGATGATTCACTGTAGATCTCCCCTGGCACTTCTAAAAAGACATGTGACATGTCCCCTTTCTCCTTCACAATGTGAGGCATTTTGTATAGGGTTGTTTGTGATCATATTGTTGCCATTTTGTGGCCTCATCTGTGCAAATAGCACTTGAAGTGAAAACAGTTTGACTATGATATATGTTTGGAAATGTTCCTAATACTTTTTTCAATACTTACTTATAATACTGTTTTCTAACAATGTTGATACTCTGACAGTTTGACTATGATGATACTAGATGTTGTTATACTTGCTATTGTAACCTTGTGTGTTTGTTTCATCAAAACGTGTATGTAATGTGAAAACCGATGTTGTGATATAGATAGATGACTGTTGTCACGTGATCTGTAATTCATGTTGTCATATGATCTGTCACGTGATCTGTAATTATTACCACCTGTTGGCACAGAAAGTCTTTGTAAACTCACACGTGTTGCCAATCAAGTGAAAAGCGAACCTGACGAAGCCACAATGCGAAACGTGTTGTTCGCTCCAATATTTGATATGAATGAAACTAAAAAGTCAATCTAACATTCCTGGTGCGCGCTGGATTACTTGTTCCTGAATGTTCCCATTCTTTTGTTCATGTTCCCATCAGTCAGTTTAGCAATTAGACGCGAGAGTCCAATCCCAAAGATGTGCTTTGAGAAAACAAGATATAATGTTGAGATTTCATACATTGATTTTAAGGCGATTGTTCAAAACGAGCTGCAGATGCTCAGCAATTTGGAACCACCAAGGATATTCCTGCTCTTCAGATGAAGAAAACAACTTGAACTTCTCTCTCTCTCATAAGCGGTCTAGCAGAAGAATGAGACTTTTTCTCAAATGTCAATAAGTTCCTTCTTAAAACTCTGGTTGGGGTGACAGAATGGCACATGGTAAGTATATGAATTGGTGAAATCACACAAGATAAATCTTATATCGATCTTTCCTCTTACACGTCGGCAGCTGAGAGGGAACAGAGATTCTCTATGTTGACAACGGCTGAGAAGCATGAATGTAAAGGTCACTCTGTCCGTTCCCCCGCGACGCCGCAGCACCGATCACTTCCAAGTGTAACACGCTTGCGAGTGGAGTGGTTGTTACAATTCAATGAGAATGTTATGGCACTTGAGAAACACATGGAAGATTTGTGAATGTGCATTTGAATCGATTATCGAGACGGAGAGCGACAAAACGTCGAGAAGCGCCTTGATACTTCTGAAGTTTACAATTTGTAGAGAAGTTGCCATGAATTTATTATACTCACTAGGCTATTGTATGGGGAGTTTTGTTTGTATATTGCGAATTTCACAATGGTTAATTATGTCTGTGTCGTCACTGGGATGCAGGGCCTGAACTCAGTCACAATCCTATTTGCCTTTTCTCTGTGTATAACACGACGTTTTCTTCTGAAAAAGGACAAAAGCCCGAAGCTGAATTGGACCTGACCAGCACCAAAAGCTATTCTACTCTCACACTATGAATTATCTGTCTCCGTTTCTTCTACTTATTGCCATGAAATGGTAAAAACCTTTTCTATCTTTTCACTGCCTGTTGGCGTGTCAAGCATCTGAACTCAAAGATGAAAACAACATGGCTGTCTATGAAACAGCAATGTGTCAGTATGTGAGTCTCTTCATGCTTGGTTAGGTTTCCATCTCGTACTCCGTAGGCCAGAGGGTTGTGACCATGGGCTTTAAATCACATTTGATTGGTCCTTCTTGCTCAGCAACCAACATACATATTGTCTTTGGCAAGCAAAACTTCATACTTTAGTCAATAGAACAAAATGTTAGATGATATGTCACATGATCAAATATATAAATAAAAGAACAACAATTGTTTGTTAAGCCTGGTTCTAGGCAACATCACCAGCGCTAAACAAATGTATAACGATGAAAAGACAAGTTGTTTAATTGGTGTTGTGGGAGGTGCCATCCTCCATTAGGTCTTACATGTCTGCTTGGGTGTTACGGCTGACATTAAGAAAGCTGTTCTCCGTCTCTGTCACCGCATCCACACAGCCGTGACTCACCAGCACCCCCACAATGCATTGTGGCCGAGGCCAGAACACTTCCCCAAGAAAAATCCCTCCGCTGGCCCGAAGCGACAGCGAGCACAGAGAGAGGACTTATCAGTTTTTTTGCCCTCAGAGCTCAGCTCTTAGCATTTAGAGGATGTGTCAGTCGCAACTGAGGGCGAGAGGAAGGTCTCGCTTGTTGTCGGCAGCCGTGCTGTGAGATGATGCGTTTTGCTAAGACACGTTTACACTTTCCATCACACTGTGTTCTCTACGGATGTGTGTTCTTAGTCCTGACTTAGTGTTGAGGCCTGTACGGGAAGCCTTCAACTTCGAAGACACTGACGTGTAAAATGTGCTTTGGCAGTGGAATCCTGCTTATTGCTAAACAAGAACTACAATGAATTAGGGCATACGGTTGAGCTGTTCAGAAAGGACTTGTGCTTCTGATGAACTGATGGGACTGTCTCCTCTGAAGAGCCTCCGTGTGCGAGACGGATTGGCAAAACAGACTGTTGTAAATCAGAGTGCATGAGTGAGGATGCAGTGACTCCCTGTGAGCACAGAGCAGCTGGTATGTTCACTCGAAGTGACCCCGTCACTTCTGGCTCTCACAAAGCAGGTTGACCCCTCACTCTGATTCTGCACTATGCTTTTTCACCTGCTTAACATGCAACCACATGTCCATTAATCACATGAAAATGTGTTCAGCAGGTGAAAAAGTTCTTCACTTGTGGGACTGGAGGTTCCCTCAAATGCATCTCAGCGAAGGCAGCTTTTATCTCTTTAACTTCATTTCCTTAGTTTGTGCATGTTATACTATACATGGTGCAAAGTTGCAGAACTGCTCGGACATATATTGCACACTGTACTAGATGCGCACATGAAGACAAACAAATGCATTAGGGTCATTGTCAGTGTGTTTGGGTTCAAGTTGGATGAACCTGTGAAAGGGGAGACATTGATTTATTGTTCTACCCAATTACTCAGGTAAACAAAACCAACTGGCACAATCTACTTTTTCCTCTTTCGCCATCGATTTTTGGATCGGACAAACATGTGTGCTCTTTTCAATGTATGTATGTGTGTGTGTGTGTGTGTGTGTGCGTGTGTGCGTGTGTGTGTGCGCGCAAATTCTATAGGTTTTGTATGATCACCTCTCCGCTGTAATGCATTTCTTGGATTCTTCAAACAGGGTCTGAAAATGTGTTTTTGGTGCATATAGCTGCTTCCGAGACGTTGCTATAGAACGTCGTCCTTATGTGTCAAAGTCTTCCCCCTACGACGAGAGTAGGGAAGATAGATACTCGCCTCCGGTTCCCATGGAGCATCGCTTCAGCTCTTGTGGAAGTAGGCAGGGTAAACATTTGATTTCGCCTGGATCCCTCCCATCCAAGTTGACTTAACATGGCAGACGGAGAAGACTTTGTGTTAGACTTAGAAGATGACGGCTTTTTTTTTTATATTCAAAATGCAAACCAGAAAAGTTGAAGCAGAGAGAGAGAAAGAGAAAGAGAGATAGTCAAGCCAAACAACACGTGCGTTGTGTCTGCTCGTGTTCTCCAGGGACGGGCATAGAAGAAGAATACGTCTTAAAAGCCTCCATGTCGTACTATAACTCACGAGACCACTGAACTTAGGATCCGTGGCATTTAGCCCATCAAGGCTGCACGCGCCTCACAGCCCCGTTAATGCTTTCGCATCCTTTCAGATCGCCATTATCAGCTTTTCAAACTGGCCGTCATTATTTCCAGCAGCTTTTTTTCTGCAGACACCCAGAGACGCACGACAGGCAAAGCACACAGAGTGGACGATTTTTCCCCTAAAAAGATCGACTGTCACTCCCCGTAATTTCTAATGTTTATTCATCCGCCCGAGTGAGAATTTCAAAAGGGACAGCGGAGTGAAATGTGCTCAAACACGCCGAGAGCATTTTGCTGTCTGAAAGATGCACTGTGACCTTGTGGGAAAACGTATGAAACAACTGGCTGTATTTCTTCCTCCCGGTTTTCACACATTGCTCGCTTATGTGACAGCGCCTTCATGCTGGGATCATAATTCATGATCCAAAGTACTCAAACGCATCTTTTACTGAGGAGTTACGTCCAATAAGGTGCTGCAGCCCAACTACCCTAACATAAAGAAACCATCCATACTTCACCCGCTTGGAGGAGGATGCACTAGTAGATGAGAGACACTGGCATATCAGAGGACCAAGACACTTCCACGGGAATCTCAGTCTCTTCAGACTCTGAGATTTAGCTCTATTGGGTAGACGTTGGATTTGACCGGGTTCGTAAAAAGCCAGACTGCCGCTAACACAGCTGTGTTTATGTGAAACTAGAGCAATAGAAATGGTGACATCTAAATGTAAGAAATGCCTCAGACATTGGACGTTTTCAGACATGCACTATTTAATGGGACATATTATTTATTGCGATTTATATATTTTTTACAAATGTTTCGTTTTTATTTACTGGTTTTAGTATTTTTGGTAGTGGTGGTATTTTTAAAGTATAATGACAGAAATTCACAATAGGTATTTTGTACAGCTATTCAATAAATCGAATTCTTTTGAAAGTTTATTTACATTACATCCTCGACTAACTTAAGGTTGGTTCATGCTGCACTAATGAAATGCACCAGCAGACTCAGCAGCGATCTGAATTCAGACCGACGGGACTCTGGGAGCGTCTATGAAATGAAATTTGGATTTGCTTTTTTGCTGCTGATATAATTGATATGAAATAGAAAACAAAAAGTTCAACTACATGTTTGATGTAGTAGGCAGTTTACTAATTAGCGTGATGAGCAAGTACGTGTGTCAAATATGCGAGGTCAGTAGAAGTGAACTGTGTGTGTGTGTGTGTGTCTGTGTGTGTGTGTCCCTTTAAGGTGGAGATTGAGGCTCACTCTGAGCTCAAGTCTTTCCTAATCCTCCACCAGAAGGAAATAGACTCATTTAGTTTGAGGGGGAAACTGTCAATCAAACAAAGGTCAAGGGCAAGTGGTTTTCCTTGCCTCCTCTCCTTTCTCCACACTCCATTATATAAACCTCCCTTTCTCTCCCTAATGGATACTGCCATACCATTGGTTCATACCATGTTATGTCCAGCCCCGACAATCCTGTTTCAACCAGAAATACGTCAAATTATAGAGGCAAGATGCTTCTCAAAATGCCAACGATAACATGCCAGTGGTGAATACAGAACAGCCAATGCCGAACGCTGACGGTTCATGAGCTCAAATCCTCGAACAAAGCGAAATATCCCTTAAATATTGACCTCAGTGTTTCGCGCAATCCTTGTTTTCCTTCTGTCTTGGTTGGTCACACAATG
>OMOT01026669.1:0-12870 GCA_900312575.1 Acanthochaenus luetkenii | reverse complement strand
TTGTGTAAATGACAACAGGTGCAAAAGTGGTGGAGACAGCAGTATTTAAATGAGGGTTTTGCATGTTTAATGGTTTGCACCATGGAGAGTTTGGACGGGCAACAGAACCGCAAGCGCAAAATAAAATTTGAGCTTATAGAATTAGAATTAGAAGGTTAAAATAGGCCACAAGAAATGTTAGAGCTGTAATAGATTTTTTGGGGACTGCAGTAATGTGTTTTTGAGAATTATTTTACGGTGCTTAACAAAATTAGAAATGATTGAGACTAAGTATTTAATTGGAAATGAATATGTTTAGAATTTTGAAAGTGATTTCATTCCTATTTTTTCAATAAATGTTGATTTCTTTACGCATGCAGGGCATTTGCACATTCCTTTGAAACGTATTAAATAAAGACGCAATCTCCGTTAACTAAATTGTATTCCAGTTTGATAGATCACAGTGTGTCAGCTGCATTAATCTATTTACATTTTCTCCCCCCGGTATTGTGCAAAATAGCTTGTAAACGCCAGACATTATCATCACTTTAATTACATTTATTTGTCGTAAATGTTAAGTAATACCTTGTAACTACACTTTTGTCTGAGCATCCGATATTGAGTGTTTAATACACTGCTGTTTTGGCCCAGCACTATGGTAGTAGGTGAGTTAATGGTTGAAAAGTTCTATATGTTGAGCATAGTTCCAGCACAAACTCAAAAACTGTAGTGAGCACACACAGCTAAAGAAAACCAAAGAAAAACTTTGGAAAGCACATAAAACTCATCAAGTTTCTCACTTGACTTTGGAATCTGGCAGAGCATTAATCTAAGGTAAATGTGTAAAAACTAGACACTGCCTTGGAGCTTAATGTTAAACTGTCTGACAGTTTGTGGTAGGAAATGAGTGTATAATAAGAGCAGCATGACAGTGTAAGCCATCGGGAAAAACAAATCCCTCAGTACAAAATACCCTACTTTCTCACATCATCATGACTAAATATGCATCGAGCACTAGGCCAGCTTCCCCTGCTTATGCAGAATGAGTGATAAGTGCTCTAAATGCCTGAACTTTAAACCGTTCAAAAGGTCCAAATCCCTGCAATCTTCTCTGAGCAGGCCTTATGTGGTTGGACTGTGTTTTAAGTACCAACAGGATAAAACTCTTAATGGTCATCATAAACTGTAATCCAGAGAGATTATGTTCTTAATCCAGGATAAAGGTCCAGGAAACTGTTCATTACAAGTCAAGTGCAATCCCATATCATGGAATATCTTTGCTATTCTGACTTCATTGCATACAAAGCTGTCTGTGAACAATAATTATGTATGGCTCATCATCATCAGAGCATCATCCTGTACTGTTAAAGGAGCATGGAAAAAGGAATGGACAGATGGTTGAAAGCAGACATTTTAACTAAAAGACACGTTTGTCATTTTACAACCTGGGCTCCTGTGCATCACAAGACTGATTTTGTTATTTGAGCTGAAGAAGTGGCTAGTTAGAGCCACTCACTGGAGGCCATATATGCAACACCATATACATTTTGGATTAAAAAGCGGTGTATATAGAAAGGCAGAGAAACCTTACCTCTGCTAATTGAATCAGGCCATGAGTTCCCGTATTTTACACTCATACGGCTGTATACTTCCAAAAGAAAAAAATAAAAACACATTTTATATGGAGGAACTGTATAGGTTGACACCTATGCTTTATAGATTGCTTACATGGCGGAGGTCTGCGCTCCACTGAGCGCATTTTCTAGTTCTTCTTAGATTTATATAATGCTGCACACACAGCAGCATGTATTATTCTCATTGCTAAAATGTACAAAAACTGTGGATATGTGAACAAGGTTAATGTCCACATCCATCAACTTCCACAATTAGCCACAAATGAATGCTGAATTGCATTTATTTACTCTTTCAACTTATTCAGCCATCATGAGAAAAGTGTTCATAATTTTGCTGACTGAGATGTTGATAATTTGGAATGAAGTAGACTCCAAAGGAGCCTGGATAATAAGCATGACTAATGAAATACAATATGTCATAAAATTGCCATCACTCCAAAATTCACTTCCCTAGCTAAATCTGCCATTGTGTTCAAACAGCAGCAATTGTGCATCACTGTACAGAAATGTACCTGACTGTATACTGACAATGAGTTGCCATTGGCATTAATGTTAAGTGCTTAATTCAATAGCAAAACAATATCTTAGTTGTAATTGCTAAATTTTCTACCCTCATGAGAAATGGCTTACGGAATAATAATAATAATAATAATAATACACTTTATTTATATAGCAACTTTTTTTAAACAATGTTTAAAAAGTGCTTTACACAAAATATCAAAGAAACAAAACCAAAAAACTGCTTTAAGTTAAGTCTCTTTAACCAAAAGCAGCAGTAAAAATATTGGTTTTAAGTTTATTTTTAAAACTACTAACAGTGGTGTTGGCCCTAAGGCTTTCAGGGAGTGAGTTCCATAGTTTGGGGCCGTATGAACCAAAAGCTGATTCACCGCTTTCCATCTGGGTTCTAGGGATGACCAGCAAATTGCTGTTGGATGATTGAAGTGCCCTAGTCGGACTATATGTTACCATCATGTCACTAAGGTAAAGTGGGGCAAGACCATGAAGACATTTAAAAACTAATGAAATAATCTTAAAATCTAAGATCTGAGTGCAGGTGTAATGTGATCCCTCATTTTTGTGTGTATAAGGATTCTAGCAGCTGCATTCTGAACTCATTGCATGTTCTTAATGGACTTATTGGGTAAACCAGATAAAAGTGCATTACAGTAGTCAAGTCTGCTTGACACAAAAGCATGAATGAGTTTTTCACTGTCAACAATAGAGATGGTATCACGGACCTTAGAAATATTCTTTAGGTGATAATAAGCTGTTTTACACACATTGCTGATGTGGTTATTGAAGCTTAAGTCGCTATCGAAGATAACTCCAAGATTTCTAATATGGTTTTTGGCTTGCAGACCCATTGAGTCTAAGTAGGGTAGCAGATCTATTCTTTGTGCTTCATTCCCAATAACAAGGACCTCTGTCTTGTCTTTATTTAACTGCAGAATGTTCCATCCACAAGTTTATATCATTTATACAGTCATGTAGTAAGCTGATAGACTTGTGGGCATCAGGTGCTAAAAATAAGTATAGTTGAGTGTCATCTGCATACTGATGGAAGCTGATGTTATGTTTATTAATAATACTAACTAGTGGGAGCATATATAGATTAAATAATAAAGGGGCCAGAATTGAGCCTTGAGGGACCCCATATGCTATGGCATGGCGTTCAGATACATGAGTGCTGAAGGCAACATAATATTCATGATTAGCTAAGTATGATCTAAACCAGTTTAAGACAGTGCCAGAGAGGCCAACCCAATTCTGCAGCCGCTCAAGTAGTATGTCATGGTTGACCGTATCAAAGGCAGCTCTAAGATAAATGAGGACCAATATAGAGAGGTTACCTGAGTCTCTATTAACTCTCAGTTCATTTAGAACCATGAGGAGTGCTGTCTCAGTGCTATGGAAGGCCCGGAAGCTAGACTGAAATACCTCAATAATATTATTTGTATGGAGGTAGTCTATTAACTGGATGGACAATACTTTCTCAATTATTTTGCCAAGAAAGGGATGGTTAGAGATGTGTCTATAGTTAGCAACACAAAATAATCAATGAAACTAAACAACAACAAAAAACAGGTGTTTACAGGAGCATGATAATTACTGTTTAAATTACTCTAGATACCATTTTAAATACTTGTAGTTTATGTGACAATAAGGGGTTATAAGGCAACAGGTCAGGCTTATAATTACAAGGAACACACCTTGCAATAGGCCACAAGTTTGAACATGAGTAATCTGCTAAGACCAACACAAATTGCTAAGACCAATCACAGCAAGACACTGATTTCTAAGGATACAGTGCCAACGTTAAGTAAGTACACACTACTGTAATGTCCTACTATGAAGACTATGAATCCATACAGTATCACTTGTGGATATGACATTTTACAGAAAGTTCTTAGTATGTAGACAGACTGAGAAAAGGGTCTGTATTTTTTGTCCATTGCCTCTATCTTGTGTGCATTCCAGCGACTGAATTTGTTGGCTTCAGTCTGGAAATCAACATTTTGGCACACTAAATAAAAACGATCATTATTCATTATGGATATGTTGATTTTCTATGTCTTTATTGTCTGTAGATATACACACACATCAAAATAGCGTATTTCCATGCTTCACAGACAGGCGGGTCCGGCAAAAATAGACCAGATGCAGAAAAAGAAAGGATCGGTGTCCGTGCCCGGTGGACACAGCAACACTTAATACAATGGCGCCGTGTCAGCTCTGACAAGTGCACATCTAAATCCAAAAAGCATCTGGTGGACATTGGCCTTCAGACTGTAGATGAATACAAATGGCTTTTTGTCCCTGAAAGCAGCAAGTACTGAGGGTGAAACTTGGGTCAAGGTGATTTGTCATGTCAAGCAACTTTTCACCTCAAGTTCTATGGTTGTGCACTGGCCTGACAGCCTTCAGCAATGCCACAATGTTTCCTGGCTCAGCTTCATAATTGATGAGGAAGCAGGGACTAAGGGATTTGACTCAGAGTGAGGGTGCCTTTTAGGCCTAGGACAGATGTATAGAAGGGCTCATTTGAACACTCCATCTAAAATGGCTATGCCACTAAGGACCCTGGAAAGCTAGCTCAGTGGTAGGTTAAAAGACACTGATAAACAATTTAGGATGACTGACACTTTAGAGATTATATACAGTAGCAGTGTGCAGCTGGAAGGATATAGCTCTCAGTATAGACACAATATGTGCATACTATCATGTGCCATATTGCCCATATGATTTTGTGAATATAGCAGGGCCATTTATCATCAGGCTATACATTTTAAAATTCATTTTTTCTTATTTTAAGAGAATGGATCTAGAATATTAGGTTAGAGTGTAAATAAGAAATCCCACATGGAGAGTGATAACACATCAAGCTCATGGTTGAATTTGAGCCACAATAGCAATACAAGTCGACAATGCAATGGTAGGTGGTCTTCTGGTAGATTATCAATTTTATTGTTTGATTCTTTCTTAAAATAAAAAATTACTCTTTTAACTAGGCAGAACTACAGTATAGGGTAAGTTGTTCCCTAGAGGAACATTCAGTGACATATACCATTCCCTTCTGTGTAAATACAATAGAGTGGTTTTCATAAATGTGTTATTCCCCTGTCCTGTTTGGTTGCCATAGCATTTGAGCCCTTTCTACAATATGCATTCTCAGAACATTTGGGAACTGTGGCAGACGGAGAGGGGAGGTGAAGGGGGGGCGGTACGTGCCATTCCCAGCATGGACGCTGCGGCCCATATATGGACTTTCCGCCTCAATCAGCTGCAGATACGGCTCAGGTGAGCCGATGAAAGAGACGAGCGGCGGCGAATAAGAGACCGACACAATGCAGGATAAAAGGGACAACGGCACACACAGGGAGGGTGTGTGGAGAGTGGAAGGTATGCCCATGCAAGGAACGAGAAAGAGATATTGTTTGACCCTGTGTATGGCCGACTGGACTGAGGAACCTGCTAGTGTGCCGTTACCCCTGTCTGAGACCCCCCCTCTGGATTTGACCCTTGCATGCCTGACTACCCCGCCGTTGCCAACACCCCCGGACTGTGTGAGAACCTGAACTGTGTACCAAACCTCTGCCGGGACTTTGACTATTCTGAGCCTGAAAGAACCTGTAAGAGACTAACCTTTTCCCTCCCAGAATCAGTCAATAAAACTGTTTTCTGTACTGGTGTGTGTAGACAGTAGCTTTATTATCTCTAGTCCCATGGACACCCACCTCACCCCCGGGTGTGCCACAGAACTCACTAACATTACTCTGCTATTATGAAACACACACTGAGATAATAAAATGTTATCGTATTACGTGTTTGCCGTACACTGACTGTATTTACATACACATACATGCAAAATATTACTGCCCTTATTTAAGAAAAAGACAATATCCTGAGTTTACATGATTAACGAAATAAACAGTACACCCCTATTTGGAAATTCTCAGTTTTTACTGAAACTGCCAAACACCACCAACACAAACAGCAGAGAAACTGAAATCACGCTGCTGTCTAATTAGCTTTCCCCCGACTTTAAACCAAAGCCAAAACACCTTTATGTCCACTGTTTTAATTCTCCACACTTACCACTCTGTATTACACTGTAAGGCATTGAAGGGTTGCATTTCAGAGTTGAAACATATTTTTCAACACTGAAATTTGAAGGTAACGTCATTCATTGCCTCCTCATACATTTTTGCAATTCGATATTTCTATAGCAACTACAAAAACAGAGTTGGTCATGTACGTTTAAATCTGAGTCCATGAAAAATTGTTGCAACTTTCTGTGTTTAACAAGGAAAATACATTTCTAATCTCCAGCGTTTGAAAACACTCTAAAAACATCTTTATTTTTCCAAATCGAATAAACAAATTTCTAAAACCAATAATAACTGTATAAAATGCAAGTTTATTAAATAATTTTTACTCTAAAACAATATGTTGCAAAGCTGACCTGCAGTACTTCAGTAGAGACAGACCTGCTGTATTTTGTGTATACAGTATATACAGAAAAAAGGCATCACTGACAGGGATACTAAAATATTCTACTGAAACAAAATGTTTGTCTATTTTGTGGGACTTTACATTTATTACACTAACCATAGAAAGTGGACTAAAATAATTTATGAACTGACGAAACACACTCACAACTCACAGAAACAGACAAATGCCTTACATTGCCAGTATGCTATGTTTCATAAATGGTTATCCCCCTGTATTCAAGCAGAATAGAGCAACATTCATGAGTAGACGATCGCTCAAGAGATGAGCAACTCAACAACAGTGAAAGTCGCTATTAGGAGAAAGTTAAACTCACCTTTGTGACCCTGTTGGCTACCTCCCGACCCACCATTAGCCCCTGGACAAATGTTCGTGCAGCAATAAAGGCCCTGGTGACCTGGGCTTTCAGCTTCCTGGGTACATCTCCGAAGGGCTTTATCTGATCTGTGTATTTACTGATGCACTCTAGGTAGTCATCTGTGAAGTGGTACTGGGAGTTGAGTAACTGGAACATGCGCTCCAGCAGCCTGGACCAGAAATCGTTCAGCATCTCCTCCAGGTTGACATTGCCCCCTGTGTAGTAGCGCTTTAGCTCAGTGAACAAGTCCTGGAACACCTCTGAGTTCTGCTTGTACAGCTTCCCGTACGTCCGCGTGAACATGTTGTTGAGAGACTTCTCGGAATTGTCCAGCAGCTCCAAGAAAAACTCTAGTTGGGTGGTTTGGGGGTGGGGGTAGGGGTAAGAAGGATAAATAGTTTGGTCATTATGCAGGTATTTACAGTATCTGAGTTAGTTCAAGAGGTGCTTTAGATTTTAGAGCATCTAAGAACAAGGTATAATCTAGTCAGAGTACAATTGTTGTATACAATTTAATTTCATGTCTTGTCTTATGGCTCTGTCCACTTATACAGGGGCAAAGTACACCAGCCAACAATAGGTACTTGATTATGTGAGGAAAGTCAGCCCAAAGCATTAATAATTTAATAGCAGAAATAATGGGCCACAAGGACTATGAATGATTAATGTAAAGGTTCTGATTGCATACTGTAACAAAATATTCCTAAGTTTTAGACACAGACACTAGTATACATTATCATCCTGAGTACCCACCATTATTCCCAGATGCATTTGTTTCTCACAGAGACAATTTATTTGTCCACTGAGGCAGCTGGCCTATAAGCCTATAATTGAATATTGAGTTACAGTATATTGAAAGAAACTTAATTTGCTTTATTTTGAAATTTTCTAATATCTGCCTATTGAATTATCAGAAGCCTATGTTGAAATTATAGTAACAATGTCATTGTGAGGCAAGCAAATCTGTTTTCCTTTCTATGATTATATTCACCATTGATTCAACCACGCACACACACACACATGCATGTCTTATATTGTGTAACATTATATCATAACGTACAACAAACATGTCTTATAACACGCGTGTCATAAAACATTGTTCTGTAGCTTAAATTATTGTAAACAAAGCCATCCAAACACACACGCAACATTTTCTAATATAAAATTCACAGTAATTCAATGATTGCTTCTTTGTCATCGGCCAAAGTGGCTTTCTCCCATGTGGGTCCCTCACCTCCTGAGCATTAACACAGAATCAACAACAAAAAAAGAGAGAAAAAGAAAGCAGCATTAGCTGGGGAATCTCACTGAAGCCTAGCTAATAGGATCCCATGTTCCTGAGTGCACAGGCATAAACACTGGGAGGATCATAAAACATCTCTCCATGCACGAATGTCAAATGTGCCTCCTCCCTTCTCTGTACAAACAAACCCACAGACATTTCATGTGTCACGCTCACTAATAAACCGTTCAGGGCTCTTCCCCTGGTCGGGTATTCTAGCAGGGTGACATTTCCATGCAGTGTTACTGATAACAGTGACACACCCCTGTGGGGTGGTCAAAACTAGACGTACTAATAAATGTCCCTTCCTGTGATAATGTGACTAAGCCTTAAGGCATTATGAATCAGTGCCACCCACATGTAGCCTGTGCTGTTAACCACAGTGCAGCAGGGTATAATCTAACAAACAGAAATCGCAGAATTGTTGAAAAAAACGGAAAACTTTCAGTCAAACCAATACTATGTACAAATGGTATAATCTTGGACTGCAAGCATTAATAGATGAGACAAACTGTTTCATCAAATTTAGTTTTGATTCAATTTGAGTTGAAGTCATTTGAAAGAATGAATCATTTCGATTAATTAAAATATATTTAAATAATGGATAATTGCACATGAAAAAATATAACACATAATTTACACATTTGTAGTATTTGTACATCCATAGTTTGTTTATTATGTTTGGATACGTTTTTTTGTAAATAAAAAAATCCCATATAGATACCTTATTGTAGATTGCTTTTCCCAACTTTGTCATGCCATACTGCTTGTACTTCAAAATACAGGGGTATGTCATTCTAATGTACCAAGCAAACAGAAATGTAAATAAATAATACAGCTATCATGCTGCCATACACTGTCAATCCCAGAGCTCTGTAATGTGTGTAAATCAGTTTCAGAGTGAACCAAAAAAAATCTTCCATCCTATGTTTTTTATGGTTAACGCCTTATTCGGGTTAAGCTGTTTACATGAACCATTGATACCCTGATATTGCTGTTTCCATGAGTAAACAAATTAACAGAATATAATAATATATGCCACTATAATAAGTACAATAATGTCCCACCCTCGGATAGAATGGCTC
This sequence comes from Acanthochaenus luetkenii, assembly GCA_900312575.1. Classification (NCBI taxonomy): domain Eukaryota; kingdom Metazoa; phylum Chordata; class Actinopteri; order Beryciformes; family Stephanoberycidae; genus Acanthochaenus; species Acanthochaenus luetkenii. The sequence continues at coordinate 3,519 of OMOT01026669.1, read as the reverse complement.
TCTACCATGTATTTAGTTTACATCAGAATATACCTATAAACCTGTGCGAGCCCAAGTTTGCACAGACGCAGATGAAAAACAAAAGTGAAATGATTAAGATGTTTACATGTTACAGTTTCCCATTTAATATCGGAGTAAACCTGGTTTCTCATAATGAGCTTAACTGGGTTATTCTGAGTTGTGATGTTAACCAGCTTATTTGAATAACTGAGTTAAGAACAGAATTATCTGTGCCTTTAAACAAAGCCAGTGTTGTGCAGTTCTTTGGTGGCAAACATAACTCTCCCACCACTTCCATTGTTGTTATTTTGAAATGTATATGGAATAAATGTTGTGCAACTATTAAAATGCTAAGAAATTTAGGATCAAAAACCAAAAAACAATGATAGCAACCCAAAACCACAAAATATGTTAAATAAATTACATGTGCATATAAATTCACAGTCTTTGCAAACTAAATTAAAGTTTAGCTTGAAACAAAGCAATAAAAGTACATATTTTAATTTCTTGTTTCACTCAGATTGCATTATTTACATTTGAATAGCAGATGGCGTTGAATCGCGATAGCATTTCCTGGCTTTTGCCTTGCGCCTCTGAGTTTTGGTTTGCGTTTCTTGGACAAACGTTCAGGAGGCGGTGCTTTGGAGTGGTGGGGGTGTGCTGCACTTCAATTGGCTAGATCAAAGATTGACAGTTTTCTCAATCCCCCGTCTCTGGAAAATGTATTTTAAAATCAACAGCATGCAACATGTAATTTTTATTTTAACTATACTTTAGTGCTATGTAATGTTACAAAATCTAGAAATAAATGCTAAAACGTATGTTAGATATTTTTTTCTGCCGTTACTAGCCTGGTAGAAAACACTAGCCAAAGCTTTTTGATTAACTAGTGCTCATAACTCATTGTGGGCTGAGGAGAAATGCACAATTAACTGAACTCTGCACAGGTTAATTGAGTCAGTGGCAATGATATGGTCATTATTAATCTATCACACACAGTCATGGAAATTAATTAGATAATACTAAAATATAACCCTTGAATCTTGTGGCTGTGGTTCACATTTTGATATTTTATAAATAGTTTTGTTGATGTTTCCCTTCCAGGCTGGTAAAAGTCAATGGTGCTCACTGTGTTTGACACTGACCGCATAACAACATTCTGGGTTTCTGAGATTATATGTGGCTGACTAAGAGGAGCGCTGGTCATACTGTGGTTATTGATCTGCCCATCAAAATGACCCTGCTTGTTGAATGATTGACTGTGGCCTTCTGCCATTTAGCCTGTTGTGAACTGTGTTGGATTGAAAGCCGACACACAAATGGAGTGCTTGGATTACAGTTAAGATCCATGCAACACCATGATGGATGATCAATTCTCACCATTACTGTGAGAATGTGTCAATCTGCACTTTTCTTGTAAGAATCAATGGGTCAATTTGCTGCTGTTTGAGGAGCGTACTAAGTCTTTACATAGGCTGTCTGTGTATGCTTCAAATACAGTCCTGCTTAAATTAATGTTGCAGAATGTCAAGAGGGAAATAACACAGCAGGTATTTTTGAGATATTTTAAAAGGACACCTTTTGGTTTTACAACAGAGGCTTCCTTCTAAGAGTTGTATGAGCATTCTCATAAGTTATATATATATATAGTACAAATCAGTTTATTCAATTTACAAAATTAAAAGTATGATAATCTGAACACTAGAGTTATTAAACTAACCAGTTGACTCAATACAGGCATATATCTATAATTTAATTCATAATGCAACACAATATTCTGTACTCTGATCTTGCATAACCGTTGGGTCTTTTACCTGGAAAGCAGACTGCATTGAGAGTTTCAGATAGCAAAACAAAAACACTAATGACTTTTACTACTAATGCTACTATTCCTATTGAAGTGTTCCATGCTACTTGTTCCTATCGAAGTGTTTAGCTGATGAAAGACTGCGTTGTATAGTTGGTCTGACAATGTTGACGAAAAATGTACTATTGTAAGTCGCTTTGGACAAAAGCGTCTGCTAAATGATGTAATGTAATGTAATGTAATGTAATAGCAGCTACAGCCTGCCAACTCATGAGTGAATTGCTCTCTGCTGGCCAAAATACATATTTGGCCAGCGAATTATCCTCAATACTTATTGACCTTGATAATGTTCAGGATTTAATCTACAAGGCCTTTAGGGCCTTCAAACTTGCAAACATGTTGATACATGGGTGTATGCATACACTGACACAATCCGCTAGGGAATCATCTCACACGCGAACCTTTCTAGCTATGACGTTCCGAGGGATCACACTAAGCTGTGAAAGGCCATGTGTTTATGTTAAGAAAAGGCTAAATATGCCAAGAAATTGGGGGAGGTTCACTTTCGAGAGCTCCATTGACTGCTCTGTCAAGCAAATGGGGTGATACAGAATTACATATTTTTAAATAGATTTTTCTACTAAGCTTAAGCAAAGGGATGGGGTTACATCAATATCAGGTTGCTTGGATTGCAGGATCATTTGTTAGACACAAACTCTGCTCGCCTTAATTTTGAGGCAGCGTTAAGGCACTACATGTAGGATTTGCATCATAGTCAAATCAATAATGATAATGACCATCAGTACCACATTCTATCCCTGTGAGATGCTTTCCGGTGGGAGATTTCATTATTTATCCCTTGTCTGCTTTTGATGCATCACTTACCAGACCAACAGAGAGAATTCAGCAATTTCATAGCAAATTTAACTGCCAAATTATCACAAATGTAAGAACACATGTAAAGCCATTGTGTCAGTGTAGGAATGAATACAACTCTGATAACGTCTCAATAATTTTGAACATGAATGCCTGCTGAACAACAACTAAAAACAGCCAGTCAGAAATGAATATTTGCCAAGGCCATGGTTTAAATACAATGAAATACAATGTTATTTTTAGTTAATGAGCATATTTCTATGCATAGGTTATATGTCACTGGCTGTAGTAGGTGTAGACAGGCTCCTGTACAATCAGATCAAGGTGCTTATGCTTGTTGAATCAGTTCAGTCTTTTAAATAATTTCTAAAACACATTAGAATCGTACTACTTCTTCAGTTCTTCAATTTTTGTTTTATTAATGGGCGGCACGGTGGCGCAGTGGTTAGCACTGTCGCCTCACAGCAAGAAGGTCCTGGGTTCAAATCTCGCCTGGCCCTTTCTGTGTGGAGTTTGCATGTTCTCCCCGTGTTCGCGTGGGTTTCCTCCGGGTGCTCCGGTTTCCTCCCACAGTCAAAAAGACATGCAAATATATGTGTTTGTGTGTAGTGTGGTGCATGGTGTGGTGGGCGGCAGTAGCTCAGGAGGTAGAGTTCCCGCCCCGCAACTGCAAGGTCGGCGGTTCGAGTCCAGCTCCTCCCGGGAAAAAAATCTGTCGTAGTGTCCTTGAGCAAGACACCTAACCCCAAAATTGCTCCCGTTGAGCAGGTTGGTACCTTGCATGGCTGCCTCCGCCAACGGTATGACATGTAAGTCGCTTTGGATGGAAGCGTCTC
>OMOT01026654.1:0-14268 GCA_900312575.1 Acanthochaenus luetkenii | reverse complement strand
ACCCTGTGGTTCATTTGCCATTGTGAAGTTGGATTTCTGAAACCTATGACTACGGCAACTCCGATGGTCCAAGCCAAACGCATGGTATTTCTGAGAGACAACACATACCCAATTTCAGCATCACTGAACAATTAAAAATGAATAAAAACACCTTATTTACACATTTTTGTCAGAACTTTTACAACATGCCATCTATATATTTATACAGAATATGCTTGTGCATATACCCCTGTATAGAAAATATATTATAAGATCAAATTAAGTTAGACTAAGGGCTATAGACATCCAAAGTACAGCACTTCTTTTTAATCTCCTTTTAAAAAAAAAGTAATACCCACTTAATCAATGACTTAAGTCTTTATCCGCCTCGTACTAAAACAAAGAACTGTAGTTGACTGTATGCAGTTGTTGTTGCTTGTTTGCTGTGTGTTTCTGCGCGAGGACCCAAGCTGGTCTTGTGAATGCGTGATGAGAAAAGCCTCACTTATTTACACTGGAACACTCTGATCTCTCCCTGCCGTGTGTGTGTGTGAGAGATACGTGTTTTTATTGTACTGCGTTTTGACCTGTGTGTGTGTGTGATACGTGTTTTTATTGTGTGTGTCATTTCATCTTGTCCCAGCTATTTCAAGGCCTGATATTTACTTGAGGTGATGATCGGTGACGTGTCACCAGGCAGTGTTACAAGACTCCCATCCCTCATTTGAGATGTAACATATTGGTGCAACAACGGGAAAAAAAGGGGATCAAGAAAACCTTCCTTTTCGTTTCTTCCATTATTGTGATGTCTAAACCACATGAGCACCAATGGAGCGAGAGAGTGGGCGAACGACATTGTCCAAGTAAAGCCGGGCTACTCACAAGATGTATACAGTGTTAAGGGCACAAGATGTGGGTGGATTCTCGCCCCCTGTCCCTCAGCTGCACCGATGGAAAGCAGATCTCCGGAGTGTGTCCCATCACATTGCTTTCAATTCACCCGTGGGTCGAGATCAGTGCAGCCGAAGGACAGAGAGACACAGAGAGAGAGAGAGACGGAGACCAGGGCTCAGTTCCAAAACTAGGTGCCCTACTGCGCCACTACGTCTACAACCTTGAGGACTAGACCTGGGCTGGACGCAGGCGAGGCTCAAGGAATCGGTTTGGGAAAATATTTTGTTCAACGGTTACTAAGTGGAGAGGAGATTTCAAAGTGCGTGCAAAAATACTTGTCAGGCTACCGCTGGAATATGAACCCTTTTTTTATGTTTTAAAGTACATTTTCAGTTTACGTTTGTCTTCGATTCTGACCTTTAGGTTTTGCAATATAGCTTCCTCATACTTTAACCCCACCTATTTTCATCTGGTGTTTGTGTTTGTTTTAATATATATCTATATTTTCTTTTCCGGCTTAAATTTTTGTACTTTACAAAATGAGAGACAGAATGATGGACAGCTGACAATATATATATGATTATTTTCCTCTTCTTATTATCATCAGGTTTTAATTAACCCGGGGATCATTTTGCTTCTTCGTTAGCTGTAAACAAAAAGGTTATCAGCCACTGGCGTTTGTTTCCCCCTCTTCTTCTCCTCTTCCTCTCCTCCTTCATGTGCGCTCCTTTCCTCCCTGTCCCCGCCGCCTCTTTCTCATTGCAGGAGGGCCCTGATTTGTTTGGAGGTGCTGTCATCGTTTAGATGCCGTGTCGTGTACCTGGAGAAGGGGAAAGGAAGGAGGTGACAAAGAGAGAGAGAGAGAGATCAGAAATCTTGCATAAACCCTTGTGCTTAATTCTCTCCATTTGTGGTTGTATTTGGAATTGTGGATTTCACTGTTACATGCCGTTCTGTGTGTACTTGATATGTGTGTCATTCTGAAAAATCTTTTTTCATACAAAACACGTAAATCCAAGAATTGCTGTCCAAAAAATATCTTCAAGCTCGTACTCTGTTTCTTTTCCGAGCACTTTGCTCTTACATGATCTCTGTTCACAGGAATATTGAAGGTCTTGGCGTTTGCCCCTTATTTACCTATTTCTTGTCATTTCTGGTGATCTAAGAATTTTAAGAAGCGTATTCTACTGTCGCACTGAATAAACGCGTCAGATAAATGCCTAAAAAAAGTATCTGTGAAGGTATGCGTATCCATCTCTGTCTCTCTCCCTGACACACACATACACACACCTCAGTGCGTTGAGAAGTCCCTCCACACTGTTGGACGGTTGCTCTTTCAGCACCTTGATGCAGCCCTTCATCTGCCCGGCACAAAGACAACACACAGCATTAGTGAAAGGTCAGCAGCCTCAGATCCCCTCACATCCTGCTGCTGCATCCAGGGTTTCACATCCAAACACAGACACAACAAAATATACACACATGCTTAAACACGCTAAGAAACTACCCCCAAAACACACATACTGGTAGTCTGACACTCAAAAGGTGGTTGGTTACCGTCATGACATTGTATTTGTGCGTGTGTCTGCATGCTCATGTGTTAATGTTAAGGTTAGACCGATATGGGATTTTGAAGGCACATATCGATACTGGTATTTTTACGTTGTAGCTGCTGATAATATTTTGTACCGATCTCCATTATTCATTAAAGGAAAAAAGCTCAATATCAGATATATCAGTCCAACCCCAGTTTGTATGCACATACGTGTGGGCATTTGTGGAACTTACGTCGATTTTGGAGGTCTTGGCAAAAGCCCCGACAGGGTGAACATGGTCATAGAGAATGATGACGCCCACCATCACCCTCATACAGAACAGCATGGTGTCTGTGTTGGTGAACCGACAACGGTACTCCCTGGGACAGATTCACACACAGAAAGGAATAATGGGTTAAAATAAGTCAGGGAAGTAATGCAGGATGGGGGAAAGGGGGGGGCATCGCCAAATGACTGAGAACAGCGTGGCAGCCGTTTGAAGCACTTTGTAATTACCTTTGCAAGTCGATAATGGCTTTGTTATTCACACGAAGACAACTAGCAAAAAAAAACATTAGTTAAAAGCTTTTAAATTGGCATGAAGGTCGGGGGGCCCACTCTCTTTATTCACTATGGTTCCCATTAGAGTGTCTCCAAATATGAAAAGGCCTCTTTTGTCTTCACTTCTAAATGGCTCGTTAATTGGAAGCCAGGCTTCTGACCGTCCGAGAAAAGGAAATGAAAAGGAAGAGAGGGAGGAAGGAAGGGAGGATGAAGAGAAGAGAGACACAAAAGAAAGGGAGGTACTTACGGAGTCTCCAGCATGACACGGCAGACACAGGCCATGGTGCTCAGACAGTCTGTGGTGTCCTCTATGGGCAAGGTCTTATTCTGGGGACAACGTTCAAGAGACGGATCAGTGTATGAGAATGACATGACTTCCATTGTCATGCATGCTCCAGGCCCAAGTGTTGGTCAAAATAAATAGATTTGTCTGTTTTGTACTGAAAACCTGTGTGTGCTACCTTTAGCTTTTTGGACATTGGACTCTGAAATTATGTTTTTGGTTTTGCACCACCAACAAAGGCCTTTCATCCTTTCAGACATCAAGACGAATGTTTGTGTATGCCAGTGTGTGTGTAGTGGCTGAATAAAGAGCACTTTAACCACAGGGTGGAGACAAAGTACATCTGCAGAGTTAAGTAACGGTATAGTAAGGGAAAGAGGACCTATACATTTTGTATGAATCTGAAAAGTACTTCTTAAATGTCTGTGAGAGAGAAAGACTGCTGCTTCTTCACAAAACGAATGTTTTGGCAGCGAGGGAAAGGAGAAGGGGCAAGTTCTCATGAAACAGAGAGGGGTACAGTACAGTACAATCAAATGACTAAGGTATGGCAAAGTCCCTAGATCTAATATCATTTACCAAAAAAACTCAAAATCCACTTATATCACCTACAATTTCTGGGAACAAAGTGGAGCGATGTCTGATGACTGACAATATATTGTTGTTTGGTTAATGTGATAAATTATTAGATCTTTGATCTTCTCCATTGTAATCATAAAAGCTACAAGCATTGAATTTGGACTCACTTAGGCTCAGGTATGCAAGTGCCCACATCTTGCCATACCCAACTGATGCCTTTGAAACAGCAAAATGGCAAATATACCTCTGAAACAAACTTGGTGGTGGCGTTACTCAGAGTCTTCAGCATGGGTGTTGCTTCTGCGTAGAACAGGGACATCCGATTGGCCATCTCATTGTTAACCTCATTCTCGGCTTCCAGCTGCGTACCAATACAATTTGACTCCATCATTAGTAGAGAACATGGATATCGTATCTTGATATAACATGAATCATTAATTGCACACAGTTGTGAAATAATCATGTAATCCAGTTGATGAAATGAGAATGTAATGATGAAGGCAATCCTGGCTTTAATTTGTGTAACTGGAATGGAGAATGAAATATTGATTGCATGGCCTTGCAAAAAGCTTTTGAAATGGTGAATCACAAAATGTTAATCTGCAAATTGCGAGCAATGGGTTTTAACAGTGTATCCTTAGCATGGGTCAAATCCTATTTGACAGGAAGAAACCAAATGGTAGATGTAAATGTCCAAAGTCATTGGGATCAGTTGCAGAGTCCCCCAGGGAAGTGTTTTGGGTCCTCTCCTTTTTTTGCTGTATAGTAATGACCCCATCCCAGCTGTTCCTCTATGCGGACGATGCAGCGTTACTTGTGTCCCATAACAACAAGTCCGTGGTTGAAGACATGCTTAGCACAGAGCTTGCCAATTTGAGTAAGTGGCTGGCCGATAACAAATTGTCTTTACACCTAGGGAAGACCGAATCCATTTTGTTTGGTTCCAGACTGAAGCTCAAGAACTCCCCAGCCTTTACCATTGGAGTAAATGGCTCAATAGTAACAGCGACAAATTCTGTCAATGATCTGGGATGTGTTTTGGACAGGTATATGTATATGTCTGTTGAGTATGGCTCATAATGTCATAGAAAAAAATAACCGAAGAATCTAATTCCTGGCAAGAAAGTTTTAGATAAAGACATAATGAAGAGTGTAGCACAGGCTCTGGTGCGGTGCCATTTTGACCATGCTTGTACCTCATGGTTCAGTAGTACCCCAAAAGCTCTCAAGACCAATATTCAGACAGAGCAAAATAAGCTTGTGAGAACAGCGCTAAAGCTCCCCCCATGCACCCACCTCGAGACCCAGCCCTTCAAAGACCTTGGCTGGCTAGCAGTAGAAAAAAGAGTGGAGCAAATTACACTGTTACTAGAACACAAATCCATAAACAATGAAGCCCCGAGCTATCTGACCAGTTACTTCACAAACATTAGACTCATTCTGTCTGCACCAGAGCCAGAGAAGCTGATTTGGATATTTATAGGTATAGGGGCTTAGTCGGGAAATATACATTCTTACACTCGGGCGCTGTTTTATGGAACAGTTTGCCAGACACATTGAAGTCCATCTATTCAAAACATAGCTTTAAAACCGCAGTTAAGAAATGGATGAAAATGTAAAAGTTTAAATGGTCATTTCAATTTTATTTCATTATTCTCATTATTTATATATTTTTTTGCAATGATGGAAGTCAATTAATTACAGTAAATAATGTGGAGACTTCCTTCTTATCTATTGTTGATAGGTTAATTTTCAATATGTATACTGTGAATTTATTATTGCTGAAATTTGTGTGTAGATGTGTGGTAAACTAGTAATTTTCTGTCTGCTGCCCAAATTGTCTGACCACAATGGAAATAAGCCGTTGGCTTTATTGTGTTTTTATCCTCGATCGTGTATGTACTGCATTTCTGGGAGGTAACATCCCGTGGCTTTTGTGATGCATAGATTTGTAACTTTCAAATAAATTCAATCAATCAATCTCTTTGTGTTGTTAGGAAGAAAGGAACACGAAAGAGAGGAAGTGAAATATGCTGGTTTGGCTGAACATTTGATCATGTACACACAACAGCGTCGGCCAGTTCACATCGCCATAGGCAACCTGGACTGAACAGGCCTTACCTGCTGGTTGTTCAGCCTGTTCCTGCTTATAGTCCTCCTGTAGTAGCTGAAGTCATTCTGAATGGCTGGATTTGTCATCTGCATGGAGAAAAGAGAGAGAAGGTGATGGCACAAGGCGGTTTAAGGAAAATATTGACGTTACAATTCAGTCAAGGTCTCTTAAGGGTTTTTACGTGATAATTGGAACAAAGAAGAAATCTAGGCCTTTTAATGACCCTTCCCACCCCGCAACTCCTCCTCCCTCTCACCTTTAGTTCGTCAAAGCTGAGTGTGAAATGAAGGATCTCAGCAAACTGTTTGGCCAGGGCCTGCTCTCTCTCCAGGTGCTGCATGGGGGCGTACGGCGGGCTCGTCAGCGCCTCCAACAGGCTGCGCAGGGCGTTCTCTGCACACGCACACAAACAGGCACACTCAGAACGTATTCCCCTCCAAAATAATTGAATGTGCACAAGCTGGAATATGCAATCTCCACTTTAGTCATTCATGTTTTCATCTCCTCGTGTTTAGACTACTGAAACCCTCTTCATTCTGGCAGCAATCAAAAGTCGCTTTCAAGTCTCAAAACGCAGCAGTCAGGATTTTGACGGGTACAAACAGATGAAATCACACCACTCTAATTCTGTCGTCTCTTCACTTCCTTGTTGGGCTTACTTAGGCATCACTTTTGAAGCAGAGTGAGGTGTGGCCCCAGGTATGCCTCAGGTCCTCAGAGCCCCTTTGGCTGTTCAAAAGTTTAGATTTAAGACTTAAGGTGACCAGGCTTTTGCCATCCGGGCCCTTTAGAAGAGCATCATGCCTGTGGAGCTTACACTAGCACAATCAGTGGTCGTCTTTTAAATCACAAAGGACTCAAACTTCATTAGGATTAACACACAAATCATTACAGCATTGGGCCTAGAGAATGATTTTGACCTTCTGTAATTTTACCCTTCATGACCTCAGATGTCAACTATGAATTGTATACTACAAAAACATACACCAGATACAACTGGTGCTCTATAGAGGCCATTGCTAGTAGTGAACACCATGGCTGATCAGAGAATCGGAGCATCGGTCAGGCTACTGTATCAGTGACCATACATACCCTGTCCTACGTATGCTATTGAACCAAGGCTCTCTTACTGCCTTGATGCCTCTAACACATTACACACTGAACCTGGACCACAGAGGCTGTATAGTAGTAATGCATCAGCAGCAAAGTCTCTCGAGGACCCATCCCTTCCTCTGCATTAAAAATACATCAGGGCCTTCTATAAATAAAGCGCTGATATGTTTCATCTAAAGGCCTGGGCAGAAACTCTCCCCTCTCCCTCCCTGCCGTTAACATAGAGTTATGGCTGCTAGAGCGGATGGTCCCTATCTAAAGCAAGTATCCCTGAGGGTATTACTGACAGATTGGATGGCCAAAGCTTGGAGCTGTTATTCACGTGGCACTCCTTCCTTACCGCACATCGTCAGTCCCCCCGTCGATCGAGTACATCTACAGACATCTAGATGTGTGTCTTTCTATGAAATGCTTTTCTATGATTAACAAAGCAGGGGATCTTTAGTGCATGAGGGGAGCAGGGTGGATGTTCTAGTTTGTAGACTGTCCTAGTCATTGACGCGTAGACCTCCACTGTGATTTGATCCCTTTCCCTCCACGAAGTGGGAAGTTAGGCGATGTCGACAAGATCCTAGCTCATAGATCACTGATACATCAGCATGAATTATTAGTTAGCCCTCATTGTACTATGGTACGCTGGGAAGACGAGGTAGATCTCCATGAAATCAAAGTATTATTGGAAGGCTCGGCAGAGGCGACGGCCATACTCTGTTCCTCTCTCTCGCTCTCTGCTTGACGACCATGTACCACTGTTTCCGTAGCAACGGCTGCCTGGCTGCTAGGTCAGGATGCTGCAGGGATGGCTGAGAGGACAGCTTAGTGTGTGTGTGTGTGTGTGTGTGTGTGCGTGTATTCAGGAATGCTACCTGACTGAAACTCTATGTAAAATCACCACGGTGGCCATGGAAACATGGAGTGGAGTTGCACCCAGAGGCGAGGGTACAAGAGGGTGTTCCACCATTACCGATAATGTTAAAAAGCCCACTTTCCATCAACTCAGTCTGTCATCACTTAGGCCTATTTTGATGACACAATACAAGCTTTCCGTTTCTGGTGTCAGACATCTGCAGGACCATTAAAGACTTGTATCAGGATCACAAAAAACGTCAAAAAAACCAAACAATAGCTAACAAACTAACGTTGGCATTCGGTAGCAATCTGTGAGTCCAATCGCTGTGCACCTTTCTGCACTACAAATACTAAAAACACTAAAATATATTGGGGAAATATATTCTTTCATTACTACATGTGACCAACTTTCATTAACCATAGTTAGCCTATTAGCGTTTGTGGTTTCTGACAAGAAGATTATAATAGTCATGTATTTGTTTCTCAAAAATAATGTGGCAGTGAAGCTGTCATGTTTTTTGTCGGAATACAGGAAACGTTTTTACAGCTTCAGCAGAAATAGACAGAATGGTGAGTCTCGTTATATGGTGTCTGCCTTCCCCTTCTTTTCTGGTCACGCCGTGCTGTAATCTTCCTCTCCTCTCCCGACACACTCTAAAAATGTAGAGGGCTTTCAGGTGAAGTAATGCACCTTTTGGCAGCCATATTGGAGGTCCTTGGCTCTTGGACAACGACGGCTGACAACAGCAAACACACATGCTATCAGAAGTGCACAACAGCGACAGCAGAGCGATCATTCTCAACACAGTCGCCAATATGTTTGTGCAGAGGAACGAAGGGCGGATGCACTTTTATGGGAAATGTGAGGAACAGTAAAGCATGTGAGCGTTTAATTAATCTCATTTTATAGGTATTCTGTTGCGTAGACTTTATGCAGTAGGCTAAATAATCTTAGTAGAAGCCTGTGCAATACACGCTAAACTTAATGGCTACACGTCTCACTGGGCAGGAGGTGAGTTGACTTTATGGCCTTTCCTTGAATCACTATTGTATGGCATCAATCAAATCGACCAACTAGATTAGATTAGATTCAACTTTATTGTCACTGCACATAGTACTATGACAATTAGATGTAGTTTGGGATCTAACCAAAAGTGCAAAATAGTAACAAAGTGTAATGTGTAACAAAATGAGCATACAGAATAAGTATGAATATACAGTATATACAGTGATGTAAATGTGAATATTGTTTATACATATGGGTACATGATGTATGATATGGGTGGGGAATGAATAAAAAACCAAAGCCATACAATAATGCTACGCTCTATAAAAGTTGTAAAAACGGACGTTTATTTATATGAAAAAGCTGTGGATTATTACTTTAGCTAACTAACAATCTGACATTAACTAAACACAAAATCGATCAGATGTACTGTATCAGTAGCCCCTTTCACACATGCAGCCTGTTTCCGTTAATGTAACGGCGCAGCGTCTTCACCCGCCTTCTTTTCAAACTGCAGTGACTCCGGTGCAAAGGTAAATGACAACAGAGGAATTTACCGGTATTGGCAGCGTTGTGTGAACGGTAGCATGACGTTAAAAAGGAGAAAAGGCATGTCTTGTGTGAACACTGCTACCTTCACCGGAAAAAAACGAATGTTCGGTGGGTGAAAGGGTCTAGTGATGGTCTGTTCCCAGCCCAAACCCAGTAATTAACCATATATCTGTTAGACACTGTTGAGATGGCCGAGTCATACTTTTAGAAATGCAATCGGATGTTCTCAGCCGTCGATCCCCAAGAGCTAAAAAGCCCTCAATCTCTACCATAACCATATAGCCATGCTCACCGAGTCGGAGGGAGAACTCATAGAAGCGTTTCAGCTTGGCCACCAGGGGGCAGACTGCATTCCAGGCCTTCTCCTGAAGAGCTAGGTCGCCTGGGTTCTGGATGGCCTGCAGGGAAGAAGACAGACCGAAAGGCAGATGTTACTTTCCAAAAATCACTTCTGAAACTTCCCCTGCCTTCTATCCTTCCGTCCTCAAGGCAATATTTGACTTTGGTAAAACATTTTCCAAGCGCACAAACTGTAGGAGCGTCAATTCAGTAAAACTTAAGGTATGGCATCATTTGCCACCAAAAACCCCTTATATCGACTACATTTCTGACGACAAGTAGAGCAATGTCCGTTGATTGACAAGATATTATTATTTGGTCAATGTGATCAATTATTAAGCGTAGTTTACAAAACGATCTTTTGCACAGATGCACGCAGCTTAGAGGCAACATTTGGTCCTGAACGCTTCTCTAATGTGTGTTTTTTTTGTAATGATACAAACTACAAGAATAATTTGGACTCACTTATGATGAGGTATAGCGAGTGCCACACCGTAGAATTCCCCCCCTGGAGGGATCAATAAACCATAACAATGGCAAAAGTGGCAGCACATCCATACAGTAGCTACAATTAGAGTCTACATGCTAAAAAAGACCCCGGTGAAATATAGGGTGGGTGAAGCTGCCATAGAGTCTGTTCAAAAGGAACGCTTCCAAGTCCTTAAGGTTAGGAAGCAAGGAAAGGAAACTAGTCAGCAGTGTTTGTTAGCAAGCAGAGCAAAGCCAACAGCTAAGCAATCAGCAGCCATCGTTCCTACTGCAGTGGTAATTGAGGCGCCGGTTCGTGATGAAGTGCAGGTGAGCAGAAGCTGTGAATGAGTCACTGTATATCTGACGCGCAGAGGAAAGGTGAAGAGGCGAGTGTTTTCCCTGCTTCCGTCGTAGGAGGAAGACTTTGACTTTCAAGGACGACATTCTATATCAACGTCTCGGAAGCAGCTACATGCGCAAACAAACCCAAATGTTCAGACCCAGGGAGGGGTGGGATGTTTCACAAAATGGAGGTAACATCGATTTAAGGTAAAGTATCCCTTTAAACACGTATTGACTGGTTAGTGCGTGCGTCCTGCTCACTTCTCGTATCTCCTGGCCCGCGCCATTATAGGACTGCAGCTCGGCTAGTATCCCATGAGCCTCCTCCAGCACGGCGCTGACCTGGTTCCACACTGCCGTCTCTGCCTCCGTGGGCTGGGCATCTGTGAGAAAGAGGGAGTGGAACGTGTGATCGGAGGTGTTGGCAGGGATGATAGTAGATAGTAGAACGGCGGTTAGGAAAGATGGAGGGGAGGGAGGAGAGAGGGATGGAGACGATGTTGACAACGGAGGGAAGAAGGGAGGGGGAGAATAGAGACAAAGAGGGAAGAGAGAAAGAGGTTAGCGAGGCAGAGAGAACGAGGTGAGGCCCTAAACGGCCAGATAACAACCTGAGATACGTCAATGCCTCCCCTCTACACAGCTGCAGTAAAAGCGAGGCGTCGCCACAATTCAAAACGACGGTATGTTTCATTGAAGTTAGTTGACTTTTAAGCGACCGTTGAGGTTACGCGGCCATACACATCTGAGGTCAAGATCTGGCCAATAAATGATCACATGGTCACATTTACAGATTAGTCCGAGAGTTAAATCAATCAGATGGCTATATCAGCGGAATATAGAGAGCCACAAGCCACGCTCTGTCACACGGCGAGGTTTGATTAAAGCGTGTAGTCAGCAGATAAGAGCTAGTATATGATCCAGGGAGACAAACTTCAGGGAGTCATTTAGATGAGGTTGTCGTGAATGATGGTTTAACCTTCAGCTGGGGTTTCAAGTCTTAAAGGTGTCTGAATTGCGCCACTTGGACAGTGTCGCTGACTGTAATCGCCACAAACGTTCATTCTGCAGAGATTTATACAGGGTTGGATAGGCCTAATTATCCCGTCAGATAGATGTAATATAGTCGTATCCATCTTTTTTTTCCCACCTTCTATCACAATTTCACGTTCCGGTTTTATGAATGGTCGGAGAGAGATCGTTTTTTTTTGTCCTTGAGGATCAATTGTGAGATCTGTATTAGGGAGGACAAGTAGGACTCTCTCTCTCTCTCTCTCTCTCTCTCTCTCTCTCTCTCTCTCTCTCTCTCGGATTTGTCCTCTAGAGTGATCACTGATGGAAAAGGTATGATGAAGAAATCTCAGTTTCATCAAACTTTTCAGCTGTGCGACAGAGGTGGCTATGCCTCTGGGTGGAGGAGGAGAGCTCACAGGTGGCGTTTGGTGGGATGGGATGGGGGTCTGACTCACTCCGGCGCCGTTTGAAGCAAAGTGAATCACAGGCATAGTGAATGAAGGGGCAATTCCACCTGTTTGACAGCCACCTTCTCCTGCTAGCAGTGAGCTCTCCCACTCCCATCGCAACATACAGTTAAAGAGGAGGACACCAGCTGTTACGGCGAAAGGGGTTGAGGAAGGAAGAATACGTTGCACTGCAATGTAATTTAGTCTCACATTCAGTCTTAAAATCGTATTTTTATCAAAACGAGTGAACAATTCTGCCAACGAGGAGAGATAATCCTACTTGTTTACAGCGCTGCTTCACTTGTTTCCGTTCCATTTCAAAAAACACATTTCAATAACTTGAAACAAGGCTGAGTAAGGCAGGTTGCTCCACTAGTATCGAGAAAAAGTCACTTGATTGAAGAAAATTCTTGAAACTGAATTGATTTGCATCGGAGAGAGACATTATCTCGCCCCATTAGCAGAATCTTTCACTTGTTTACAAAAAAAGAAAATAGATTTTAAGACGCGATACAGGATGAAATTACTTGTTAAGAAGGACTTTTTTTTGCAGTGTATGCAGGTTTGGTTACAATTCACTGACAGGAAAGATGAAAATAGGTGGAATAGAGGTGGCTATATTTAAAAAAGCTCTACCTTTCACAACCTCTCTCTCTCTCAAACACACACACACACACATATACACGATTACTGCAACACACACTCAGAGATTGGTCAGACATTATAGCTCACACAATAGGACAGTGCGGAGTGAAGATGAGGAGGTGGACGGATGACAATAGACTTTTTGTAAGCCGTCGTTGTCCCCAAGCAACAGAAACCCACAAAGGACTGGCATTCATTGTTATTCCTCTGATATTTTTGTAGTTTGGAAATTGAGATCAAAGCATTATTGTTGTCATTTTGCAACTGCGTCTCCATGCTATTGTGTGACTGTCTTGACGATGTGGAGCGTGGGAGTAAGACCCTTTCAAATCAATCTGAGCAACTTTCAAATGCCAGTCCCTCGAGCGGAACTCGAAAGAAAAGACAAAGGAGAGAGGGAGGACAGAGCTATGGAGGAAAAGGGTAAATAAAGATGTGAAGATGACACAATGGTAAGCTACGATTGGTGGGATGAAGAACAAAAAGCGAAGGCAAAATAGAGAAAGGGAGAACTCAAAAAAATAAGAAGCGGATGGTCTCACGTTCAAAGTCAAGGAAAACTATTGGGCCATGCTCAAGTTCGGCGCAAGCCAGCACTTTCAGGAGGTTTCCCATGAGCCCCCTGGAACAGAGAGAGGGGAGAAGTCTGTGGGTGATGAGGGGATGGGTGTCGAGGTTGTGTGTGTGTGCGTGTGTGTGTGTGTGTGTGCGTGAGCTGTATGTGTGTGAGGGTTGAAGGTGTCAAGGTGGGGGATCGGATGAGACTTATTATGAGGTTATTGGAATGGCCTGGTGGAAGTATTGTCCTGGGTGAAGCATGGCAACATGGACACAGACGTTCTTTAATCCCACTCTTACTATTTAGAGCTTGCTTTAAATGAAAAGACTACAATAAAATCCAAGGAATCTTGTAAAAGATTCAGTAATTCAGTCATTTCGATTCCTAATCAAAAGAGGTATCCTAGATATGAAATGAAGTGACACACAGTGACACTAACGCGGCTGTCCTGAAGTTCAAAGGTCAAATGTCACAGAGAATGTCCATGAAAGGGTCAGGGATGCAGAAGAGGGTAAACCCACATACATTCAGTTTAGCCACCTTTTCATTTGCAGAATAGAGTCTACTTACCATTTTAGGACTGACATAAATATTTATGGAATCATTGTTTACGTCAAAGGAAGTAGTATCAAACTAATGCAAACCGTTAAAAAAAGTTGTGGAAAAATCACACACGGTTTGCCTTATATCATTCGTATATGTTTTGTGTTTATTATACCTATTTAAATAGTATAGCTAATAGTATGAAAGTGCCCACTTTCGTAGTATGAAACTTATAAGCCCTATGTAACGATAATTGATTTTTGTAGTTTGACTTATATGGGTGGGTTTGAAGTTACCTGCTGTGAAAGTGGACACCTGCATATAGTAAGGAACCTAGCTTGACATGAAAGGCAGAACATATATGAGAGCAGTGAGAGTGGGACTAGAGAGCGTCTGACAATGACAAACCACACCCACAACAACGATCCCTCACACCATC
>OMOT01026642.1:0-12095 GCA_900312575.1 Acanthochaenus luetkenii | reverse complement strand
GTCAGTTGTTCTCTCTCAAAAAAGTCTGAACCAAACAGAATCCCTTTATTCTCCTACCCCAGTCCAAGCTGTTAAACACCCTGTCTACAGACTCAGTAAGAGGCACATTAAATTGCTCTATGAAAAATGTCTACCAAAAATGGAGATGTGATTGACAGGATTTGGAAGCCAGGTGGGTGTCTTGAGCACCACAAACCTGCCTGGATATAATTAAAACCGAGGCATTATCTCAAACATTCTTCAAGCAAGATAAGGTATCATGCTTAAGGGGTCACTGAACCCTACTTGACTACTGCTTTCTCTTTACTGAGTGCCCATTTCAGTGACCAATTCTCACATAATTTCTAGTAGTTGAATGTGTAGGTTAGTTTGCATCACCTAGCTTTTTTATTGCAAAGACTTTTAAATGTTCCTACATTTTGAAATAATTAATGTCGGTCTACTTTCATGTGTTTCGTGTGTTTCATCCATCTTCTACACAAGGGCCCCATTTACAGCTGGTATATTTTTTGGCTGAAGTGCGTGAACATTTTTTAATAAATATGGGCATGGCTAGGGGTAGCTTAGACACACCCAGTAACTGCTCTGTGCCCCCTCACCGCATGCCCGTCTCCGCCCCACCCACCACCAACACACACACACATACAGATTAGCTAGCTCGATTAGCTAGCTCGATTATCTACCTGCGGCTATGAGCGACAACGACTCCAATAGCAGAGCTAGTACATTTGCGACATAAATGTAATTTGAAGTGGAGGACTCTGGAGTCACCCACTGTCGGCTAAGACCACAGCACTCCAGAGCTGTACTAGTTCAAGCTGTTGGCACAAGAGGCAGCCGGTGCTTGTACTCCTCTAGCTGTAGACGTTGCTTTTATAGGGGCATTGACAGATACCTCTGTAAAACGAACTGTGGCTGTGATAGGGTGTTTGTTTGCTGACGAAAGCTGACACCCTACATCACCTGGCACCACCGATCAGCCAATAGCAATTTGGATAATGATCAATCCGACTGTGCCCTTTGTGCTTACACCCAGTATTTAGATGCTTTCTCGTCGTCTGCATTCTGTCTGCATTGCGATTGTATCTCATTTTTCATGCGCACTATGCAATGCAGGTGAATAGGTGGGGAGGTGGCATTGTCAGCAAACTTCAGAGTAAGCCATGACGTTTCTACCCCATGGGCGGTACTTTTTCACAAATGTGGCCACACTGTACGGATTGCATTTATACCTGGATAATTCCAGCTGGGATCTGATCACAGTGCAAGCCAGACCACCTCCAGAGGGGATCTGCAACTACAACTGTAAGTCAGCCATCGTCCATCATTCCCTGAGTAATTCCCACAGATCTCAAGGCGTAACCCTCGCTGTTTGTAGTACCTGCCGCATTGGACAGTTTCACTGTTCCAGCTCAATGTGCGTTTTAATCGCACCAGGTGACAGACGAGTCCCCTGGGCAGTCTGAGCCACATGAGACGCTCTTCCTCAGCTTCCTCTAATCTGGTTTAGTTTCCCAAAGTACTTGAGTAGAGCATTATTGCCCCCACAGATAATTTAAGGTTGTGGAATGTCTTCACTTCACTACATCTTTACCTCAATTGATTCACTAGACAGTGCTTCACAGTCACTTTCATAGAGAGCATATCAAAAACATACCTTTGATTTAAAGTAAACACAGTAGACAAAGCGACAGAACATGTGGGTGGCATGGTGGCTCAGTGGTTAGCATTGTCGCCTTACAGCAAGAAGGTCATGGGTTCAAATCTCGCTTGGCCCTTTCTGTGTGGAGTTTGCATGTTCTCCCCGTGTTCGCGTGGGTTTCCTCCGGGTGCTCCGGTTTCCTCCCACAGTCCAAGACATGCAAATATATGTGTTTGTGTGTAGTGTAGTATATGATGTGATGTACTATGTATATGATGCATGCAATGTAAAGCCCTTTGAGACATACTTGTATAAAAGGGCTATATAAATAAAAACATGATTTACGAACATCTTGACAGTATCTTTTGTAATTATTTGTAAATTATTTGATTTCTGTGGTTCATTCCAATATTTAATTATATGCCACATAAAGTAGAATCTATTTTTTGTTTTAGTTTTGACTTCCACTTTCTAATTTAACCTTTATGTTTCCCCTCCCCCACAAAATTTCTCCTCTTGGAACTGTTTGATTCTGTTGTTGGAGCTGGTGTGGGTGGTGTGAGCCATGCAGCGCTGCCACCCTGCTCCAGTGTCCTCGTCTGTCCCTGTCTGGCCTACCTCCCTCCACCCCACCCCCCGTCCCGCTGTGTCCTTTCTGAGGGCCAGCTCCTCTCATCCCAAACAACAGTTCCATTTGTTCTGCCAAGGCTGGGAATGCACTCAGCCATCTTTGTCTGTGTTTCTGCCAGCCCCACTGGATGCCAAACCTGTGGACTTTACTCATATCCCAGCTCTCGCTCTCGTTCTCACTTTTTTTGTGCTCTGTCTGTCCTGAGAAGGCACCATCTGTGTGGTTTAGTGATAGTGAACTTATCAGACTATATAGGTCAGAATCAAAGTAGACACTGTAAGAGGTAGACTGCTTAAGAGTTGCATTCTACTTCAGTGAATGAATGGTTGAGGAATAATTCTGGCCAGATTAGCAAACAGAAAGAAAATGTTTATCAGTGTTACAAAGATATTATTTCCAATATGCTTTCATTACAGACCTGTTGTGTAGTGCTTTGTTTCTAATATTGTAGATCCCCTCAACACTGTTGTGGTTGAAACATGATCAGATGCCATGAGTAATTAATTACCACTGCCTGTGGTCCTTTGCCCCCATTTGTGGCATCAAGGGGACAAATGCCTTAAATTTACCAACTCCAGAAAGCATTCCACCCATCTTTTTTCCTTTGTATTATTTGAGTAAATGATTGAATCTTTGATTTGCTAAAATGATTGACACAAGATTGTTCATTTTGTTACATGAACAAAATTGATGTATGATATTTTCTGTAATATTCTACTTTCACCTCATACAATGGTGCCATTTCCAACTCTGTGGTTGCGAGCCGAGAGACGAGTTATGAGCACGTTTTTTCAGCTATTTGCATTTCAGCGACCACTGCTCATTGGAGACAAATAGGCCATGGACTGGACTTGAATGCCTCATTGCCCAACACTCCTCCATCACCGTTGCTGTGTGAGATGGAAGAGTGAGTGTATGTAAACACTGCATAGGGTCCTAGCACAGCTCACAGTGCAGAACCAATGTGGGGCCCTTTAGATTGCACTCGAAGGACTTGAGAATACATAAGCTGCTGCTTAGTCTCAGAGATCCGGTTGTCACTGTCATTTCAAACAATCCCACTGCTGAAGTGTTTACTCACAGGAGGAATGGGGAAAAAAAGTATGGGTACAAATTAACAAGAGATTATGCTCACCAAAAATAATGTGAGTTCTAACCTCTTTTATGTGAGGTTTATTGCTTACCATTTCTTAAACGATGTAATGCAAAATGGGTCATGGACCTCACTGGTGGTTATCCACATGACGAGAGCAGCAGTGAGTTAGTGTCCCAGGAGAAACAAAATCAACTCAATTTGGATCCCAGTTTGTAATTTTGAGCCGCTGTAACAAAATAATTGTATTGACTTAAATGTCTACTGAAAATGCTAAAGTAATTCACATGTTGACTGAAACACCACTACAGTATGTAAACCTATGTTGTGCAAGACTAAACCACTGAAAACTATGGACTACTCAATGATCTATCATTTGGTTGATTAATGATATCTAGAAAACAAATAAGGCCAAAAAATTTGACATCTGTACCTAGTGCAGGGCTATAATCAGATCTCCTACATGGTAACTGTTGTCAAGAATAAGGCCCAGGGATAACACTGCCCAGTTTACTTGAAAGATGAGCATATACCTTCTAAGACATCTTCATGATTCATGGGAAGGGCCTCTGTCATTGAGAGGGGGGGTAAAGGGCAGTATGACAAGTCTGGACACATCCATGCCAGCCGGGACATCCCAATAAGGGGCGACTTGGTTCTAAAAGTGGAGAGAGATGGGGTGCAGGGATCAAATGGCCAGTTGCTTAGAAGGTGTTTACCCACTGACATAGATAAAAACTTCAGGGACCAGAAAGCAGGTGATATTTAGTCTTTGTTAGACACCAAGATCAGGGGAGGAAATGAAGACAAGGCAGCTTAAAAGAAGTTCAAGAATGTTCAAGTTCAAGAATGTGCCTAACATGTTCCAAATATTCAATTGTATGTCTGTGGCCTTCATAATCAAATTCATTACTCTGTCAAGTGAAAAGTATGCATCTTGGTCTGGAGATTGTTGACTGGTGTCGGGAGAGGCGAGGTAGTGTTTTTTCTCTAGGTTATTCAGGTGCCAAAAACCCAATGTTCATTCAAATTAAAGGGGATTTGAGGAGGAAGGGGAAGTACACAAATGCTTGAAGAGAAGATCAGCATCTCTGTTGAGACTACGAGACCCAAGTGAAAGAGACTTACATCAGATATTTTAGCTGGATATGTACAGTACCTTGAAATCCAGAGTGCTTAAAAGAGCAAAGGAAATGTGGCTCTCTAAAATTGATTTTTAAAGCATATCCCCAGACTTCCCTTCGCTACAAGTCAGGAGTGCTAGCATTACAACAGGCAAGGTTCACGCGCTTGTTGAGGAAGTGGCGTGTGGATAAAATAAACAAGAAGTTACGCCAAAAATGTGACTGAAGTGAACAGTGAGGGGTGCAGGAGCGGTGGATTTAAGTGCTACAAAGTGACTGGCCATGCCCTCCCTTTGTGTCTTAGGGCCAGAGTGCATCCTCTACGAGTTCCATGACGCGCTCAGGCCTCATTCAGGGGTAATGTACCAGACAGAGCAGATTACTCCCCTTTCTTCGTTCTGTCCTCTCAGCCGAGGAAGCCCTCCCTACCCATGTCCTCTCGCCCAATTTCTCTGTGTCCTGTTTATCAAGCTGATGGGACCACCACCATCTTGCCTGAATTTGGAAAGTTGAAAGCTTTGAGGGATAGCCAAATCTACAGAAGGACAACAGAAAAATATTGTAATTACCATAATAAGGTTGGCAAGTAGTAAAGGAATGCATCATACTAGACTGCTTGTTTTCCACATTAATGGCATGTCCAAACATACTTGCTAAACCAATTTGCATACCAGTCTCATTCACTTTTTAGTGGTATGGAATATGCTGCTCACATTTCAGCACCATTATCTTAGCTCTGCAATGCAGAATAGCTCACTCATCCCATGCACTGCAAATATGGCATGCCATCCATTTATTTGATTTTAGATTAATGCTTATTTTTATTTGTGGGAGAGTGGATAGTCCACTCACCTTTTTAATATATAAAAGATATTTCATATTCTTTCTTTTTATTCTTTCATTTTGACAGTGGGAAAGAAGTGAGTTAGAGTAGGGGAGACACAGGAGAGGAAGCTCTGGCAGGATTAATTCCTAGGCCAATAGGGACTCGCATGTGATTCCAGAGGCGGGGGTCTTAACCACTACACTATCTCTGGGCGAAATAAACATTTTTACAAAGCAGATATTAAATTACATACCAGCTGACGATGCAACATTTCCGTCATTCAGATGAGCAGCTGTGGAAAGTAGATTTGATCTGCCTTAAGAAGAGACATGCAGGCATTATAAGATATTTTGTTCTATAGTGCACTACAATTGCAACACAGACACTCACTGCAGACACTATTGTGTGGGACTTGGCAGACACCCCCTAAAGTGTCTTTTGAAAGAGGTACCTAGTTTGCCCCTTGAGCTATTTTCACTCTGCCTCTGTCTGGACTCGCCAGTCTGTGGAAATACTCCTCACTAACCTTAGCTCTCTCTCTCTCTGGCCCATCTCATGGCTGTCATGACATCACCATCAGCAGGTATCCAAAACAGACAGCGGTAAACAGGCATTCGTTTAATAAGCATTATTAACACACCTGCTTTGTGGTACATTCCTGATTACATGGTCCAATGGGACAGGCGCTTCAAGTAGGATTAGTCAAGCCTGGGGGCCTACACCTGAACCTCTGTCCTACGCATATGCAAACATCTCCTTGCTGAAACTCTGGAAAAAGCCATTCTACACTAGCTCTGACACCACCTGGGTCTGTCCCGCAAACAGGCACCTTTTTCTTGCACATCACTGGAAACTACTGCATGTTTTAATCATTCAAGGACATCTACCTATTGACCCATAAACACACTAAGTCTGACAAATCCATCTTGTTTATTTCTGTATCAATAAAGAGAGCAGAAAACATTTAATCACCTCCTCATCCCAAACATTTTTTGGATTAGCATGATCAAAGTTGTCTAATGTTGAACCACTGTACTGTACATCACTAAACTCACAATCTTAATGGTGTGCTTGTGTTCAGTAGCATGTTTTGTTATGCTAGTTAGTTTGCTAACTGCTAATATTAAAGTAAATACATCTATTTTCCTACAGAACATTATTCTTTCCAGTTCTGAAGTGGGAGTTGATAATTGTTGTCAGTTTTCTTCTTAGATGAAACTGTGGGCACAGCAAGTGATTGTTTCCACACCACGGGCATTTACCAGATTTTTTAAATCACCTATTCATCCTTTTGATCATTGTGGGTACTAGTGCACCAATTAAAAAGCATTTTTTCCCAGTGTGCCATTTTGTATTATACCATGAAGGAAATGTGGACTGGTGGTATGGTTTGTTCTTGCTGGTGGTTGGTTGGCAGAGTAGAACAGCCAATTATGGAAGCTGGCAAATACAAAGTGTTAACTTACATTCATATTTGAATTGGAGAAAAAAAGTTCCTTCCAGCTATCTATTTATATAACTTCAACCTATAAAGATTACATTAGATCAATGCATCTGTATCTCTGCATGCATTCTCCTTGCACATGGTGCATTATGTGACTCTTGAGGCCTAATCACTCCCCATCAGGTTTAGCCAATGAGTCACTCTGTCTAATCTGTGTCCTTGATTAACAGAGACATTGCAAGGGAATGAACAAAATGTCTAGGGATATGAGAAAGACCTAATACCCTAAGACCACCACTACTGCTGATGTGTTAAACATCTCTGATGTGAATATGACTATATCGACCCTGCTTGGATTGTACTGCAAAGAACAGGGAATGTACCTAATGCCTGCGCCCCGGGACTCGTCAGGCGCCATGGCCATTTCCAGCGCTGACATCCTCTCAGAACAGTGTGTTTCTGCCGATTCGTTTCGGGCATTTACTGTCTGGAAATTAATCTAATGATTTTGGGTGCTTGAAAAGCAGCTGTCATAGCCTCCAGAGAAAGGCTGCATTAGCTCTGCTTTCTAATAATGTGGATGCACACAAGTGTGCAAACAGAGTACATATCCTTTTAGAGTGTGAATGGGCCAGAAATATTTAATTTTGCAATATTTGGAGCAAGATGTTAAAAGCTTCTTTTTTTTCTCCGTCCTGTTAAATTTAAATTCCTCCTTTGGTGTCTGTTGTACAGAAGGGGCTTTCCAGCATACAAAATGTATGATATTGTTTCCCTCTTCTTTCTTTGGTAATCCTAGCCTGTGGAAAGATAGAATCAGTTTTTCACCTGTGGAAATGAACTGCCAGTCATTTACAATGGAGAGGATGGTTTTCCACCTCGCACAATTACTGTTGAAAACTGTATACATCCGTACAATGGCATGTTTAACAGAAACGTTTATGTGTAATAATCTCTTGTAATTGAGGCCTTTTGAAGTAATGCATGGGTGTTGAGGGTCGTTATTGTTTACTTGACATGCACACCACACAGTTGTTCTCACACCTCCAGTGGAGGTACTTCACCATGAGGCACCATAGTGAGTCCTATATATTTTCATCAGTGTTTGTAATTGTTGTAAAATGAGGCATGTGATACCTCTGTAGTACTTCTGTGCAATCCAAATGGTCTGAACATGTACACAGAACAAAAACGCTTCAAGAAAGCAAGATAAAAGGGAGGAGAGGGAGGCAGACTATAAAAATGAACAGTCCTTTGCGCTACTAAACAAGCAGCTGCCAAGTTTGGAATAGGTCCAACTACCACAACAATGCTCTCTCAGCAAACTATGCTTTATCCCCTTTGATTTGACTTTGATTTAGTAATTTATGTTCATTTGATTCTGATCCAAAATGTACTAATTTACTCCCCACAGTGAAGACGGCACTTAATCACTTTGAGGTAATTGGCCAACTGATACACTCTGCTCACAGAGGGATATGTCTTTTTTTACTTTCATGAATGTCACTGAAATCTTCCTAAAGCCATAACATGAAAGGACAGTTATTTATGTCAGCACTGGTACTGTAGAATCTGGTGGAACAAAAATATTTGTGGATTCTCAGTTCAGTATATTACCCTGTTTCTTCTGAGTTGTGTGATACACATATAGGAAGTTTGTTTAAGCAAGTTTATAAGATCTTTGTGATTGGTGCTAATGATTTTGAGTCAGTGACTGTTTGTGTTTCTAGCGGAAATCTCAATGATGTGATAGTGTAATTATCTCTTTTAGTTTAGACATTTGTTTGACTCAGCCATTCATTAATACAGAAGGAATACAAACACCATTAACTGCAGACATTTCTCATTGTCATCATTTAGAGCTTTGCTTGCTCATTGATTTGTTTGATGTTACTACACTGGAGTCTGTATTAGTTCAAGTTACAGGTAGTGTGCAACTTGCATGCGTGGCCAGTCGTTTTAGGGGCAATTACGTCATATTGGCTGTGCACACTCCGCCACATTCGATTCCCTGTGAAGAATCAACCAGCTTCAGCCAAGCATGTTAAGACCGTTCATCTTAAGATCAGGCATTGCTGGACAACACAAACCACCAGTCAAGAATGTAAAGGGAACATAAAACAAGCTATGTTTCCAAGCCATGTGTTTACAGTTGGTTTTACATTCACCTTGCCTATCACCAAGACAGTTAAAAGGCACAGTACTTTTTATGTACTTTTTATGTACTTTTGATCTGTTTTGTTTTATCTGTCTATAGGTATATCTATTATTTGTGTCTACTTATATTGAGCAATCTGTCTGTCTCATGCTATACATAAATGGAGATCATGACTCCCAATTGCGGTAGACAGACAGACAGATATGTGAATAAATGGATAGATAAAGTAGATAGATTGATAGATTGATCAAAAATGCCCTTTAACTATCTTAGTAATGGGTTATGTTAGTGTCAAATCAACAGGGTTTTTGTAGAAATCCAGCTGGCCACTTGAATGTTATATCCAATAGACTACTTCCATTACTCTTAGCCACTAACATGTTCATAAGCCCTGTTAGCATATAGCTTCAGTTACTTCAGTAATTACAAAGTAAATTATGCATTGCTGTTAGTACCTTGTACAACTTAAGGAACCTGCAACTTTGCCCAGTACATGTTGTGTCTTGCCTGCCATTTTAGCAACTTTATAGTGCATTAATGTGATCCAAATGTGAGAAGGTTCCTTGTAATTTCTGGCACGCGATCTGGCAGTCATGATCCAAACAGGTAATTTGTTAAAATTAAGGCCTTCAGGATGATTCATCAACGTGTCTCACACAATGAATCATGCTTTGGTTTCCACAGAATGGTTGGAATTTCTAAACCTTGTTCATTGCCTTCATGGACTTCAATCAGTCTGATTTGTTTAACACTTAAACCTGGTAGTTGGTTTGATGTGTAAAAATAGGTGTAAATACTTGCATTTTGGGGATTTTTACTTAGAAGTTCACTTACCTAGTGAAACAATGAATAACACTGTTAAAGGAAATGTAATGGACTGCAGGTCCAGAGAGCTTTATTAGAACAAAACGATATACATTTAAATTCAGATAAAGAGGGAAAATGTCCTGTTGGTGAATCTTGCTGTTGGTGAAATCATGCTCAGAATAACATTGTGCTGACGTTGCTGTGTTCAGCTGTTAAGCAGCTCACTAACTGCAAGATATCTCTTGTTTTTGTTCCTCTCATGGGTGGGACAACAATTCTAGTTTCATCGTCCATTGCAGTCAGTCAACATGGCATAATGTGCAATCATAACTTTGATCAAACTGTGTTGAGAATAGGCCAGGACGGAAGTTATCTCATAATGGCTAGTCAACCACTGTCCTCTGTCACATTTTGCACATGGTGAACCAACAGGTCTTGGCACACATTGGGTGGTGGCTGTGCTCAATGACTCATGTGGTGCCCAGTGTCTGAAAGTTTCGTCAAACGTCTGGCACATGGTGTGTGTCATTGTGGCCTGTGACGCTGGTGGCTCTAGATTCCACAGTGGCTACTGATTGGTTGTGTAGCTGATGAGGCACAGGTAACAGCCAATCAATGAACCTTAAGAAGGAATCATCACAGTGTGAGCAACCCAGTTACCAAATGGCTCCAACTAACTTGTTAAGGTCACCCTTACAATACCTTTCACTTGCGTCATTACTGAGTGAAATGTCTAATTATTGCCAGCTCATTCATAATTATCAACAGGATGAAAGTCGTCCATCGGTCACAAATAAGAATGTGGTTATGCAAATCCTGCATGGAACAGTCCCAGCTTCCTTTGAACCATTCTTTTATTTCATTAGTATATTTAAGTAATAGCCTTCATAGTCTTGTTCATTGACTCAAGCAACATTGAGAGGATCAGATGGAGTCAATTATTGTAAACTTGAAAAGGTACTGCAGTTAGGTGTTGCAACAGTTGTAGTAACCTACCTGCAGAAGACTAATGTTCCTTAATCTTGTTCAGTTAGCATGTGGTAATGTTCAGTTGTAATTTGCTTTATTCGATGTGGTGGATCATAATACATTTGACAGGGTCCTTGGAGGTCATTACTGAAATGGGACAAAGTAAGATATTGAAACAAAACGATTTGGTGTTAACAATGAGCAAAAACACATCATATTCAAAATAATAATGGCAGTGTCTCACCTAATATGGGCATGTTGTTTTCACACAACTCTGACAGCAACTTATGGTATGACAGCAACATTGCCATTTGTGATGGACAAATCTGCTCTGGCCATACGTGTGTGTGGTTGTCTGCTATAGTGTGATATTGTGATACTGTATAATGCCAAAGCTGAGAGGATCACCTTGTTGTTTGACTGTATTTCTTACCCTAAATTCACGGAATAAGTATCTGGTCAGTGAATAATGATCATATAAGTGCAGTCTGTAAACTAGCCTGAGGAGACTGAACAGAAGCTTTTGATCTGGATTTGATCATGTCACGGCAATAGTAAGCAGCCAAACCCACTGGGCAATCGGTAAAGGATCACAGAAGCCCTGTCAAATGATTGAGCAGATGTCAGTATCATTCAGTGGATTGATTTTGCCATTAGAAAGTTAAATAATGTCGCAATACCAGAAGTGAGCCAATCCCATCTTTCTTCTTCTCTCTGCAGCATAATAATTAAGAGAGCCTCCAAAAGGGCTCTTTGCCAATCTTGTAAAGATGAGATCATTGTACAATACCAAATCATTTTCATCATGTAGATTGGGACTAATGAAAACGGGAAATAGTGTGCATTCAGCATTTTAAATTCAGCATTTGTCAATTTAGCAAATTTTTCATTAACAATCTCTCTCTCTCTGCCAAATGATGATTAATGTGTTGTGATTTTTAAAGATTCAACTGATACCAAAATGTTGCTGTAAAGATGTAAAGATCACTGCAGTGTTTTCATAGATTTTGTGAATTTACCAACTATTGAAAGAGTAAGGGAGTCATTCAGATGTTGAACAACATCATATGCAGCTGATTGGTTATTTTCCCTACTTTTTTGCCTTTTACTGTTGTCTCTACATCAAACATACATCAAAAGAGAAATTGTGCAATTTGTGCCATATGATGACAATATAGCTGGACTTTATAATATTTTGCGCAATCACTGAGGTGAGATTCTCACCGTGTGCACTGAGTGAGCAGACGAGACTGGAGGTACTGAGTGGGAGGGATGAACAGCAGGAAAGCAGACAGGCGGAGAGGGAAGGGGGGTCATGTGGCGTGACTTTTTACTCCGCGGCTCACTGACCTTGACAATGGAGCCACAGCCAGCGACTCGGATAGCTCTCCCTGATAGCGT
>OMOT01026636.1:10119-22042 GCA_900312575.1 Acanthochaenus luetkenii | reverse complement strand
ATGTTTTGAATATATATATATATATATATACCTTAGTCTTCCTGATTAAACTCCAAAGCTTTCTTGCCGAAGTACTCTCTTTGATTCTCAAAGGATCATTAATGCTTATACAATGTTAACTGCAAGCAGTACCTGAAGCCCATTATCATCCTAATACCATAACTGTTCCTCAGATGTAAGCGCAACTTTATATTTGATGTTTTCTATTTTTCTTGATATAAGGTAGGTAGGTACTTGGTTGTAAGAATACATATTAAAGTTCCCTGGTTTACCCTGTACCTTATCTTGTATCAAATTCAAAATAAAATGATTTAGTTCACAATTTGCACCATGTATTTCTTCTTAGTCCGATTTTACAAACTTCCTTTCATTTTTTGGGGTTATAACTGCATTGTGAATTATAGCCCAATAAGTCAGTATTTGAGTTTATTTTGTAATTCTCACTAAAAGTAAGCCTTTTAAATTGGGCCCTTTGTACTTTGCATGCAACAGTTATTGGACTCTTAATTATTTAGAATTTCAGAATGTAATTCATTTGGGTTCCTTATTGTAAGTTGAGCATGTATTCTACCTAACGAGTAGTTGAATGCCAATTGTTTAATGCAGACCTGTTTTTACTGTTCATTTTTAGTCATTCAGAATATAGACTGAAGCCTGTTCAACAAACCAAAGAGAAAGTGGATAGCATGTTCCAGCATTGTTTGGGAGTTTTGTTTTAAGTTTGGAGCTCTTAAAATACATCTGGCTTCAATATCTTGCTCCTGAACAGTCTTCGTTTAAGTCTACTTTGAGGCCAGCCTGGAGCTTCTATCTTTTACTTTGGATTCATTGTATTGTGATATTTGAATAAATCTGTTGTGTGTTCCGGGCTCAGTATTTGTTATTTTTCCAAATGTGGCCTTTAAATCCACATCCTTTTCCCTGATTGACTTATTTATTCAACAATTGGAATGTCAGCGAAGGCATAAACCTTGATTTGGCCAATGGTCTGGTTAAAAGCTTATAACAAAGTACATCAGAGAGTGAGCAGTTGTATACAGCTTATTTTAATTGTTTTGGTGTAGTCTTGGCATTCTGTACGGGAACCACTGACATTTTGATACAACCAGTGCAGCTCTTGTCTTTTAGCATTGTTAGATTCATACTGTTGACATTTTGTTATAGACATGATGAAATGTTTGACTACGGGTTAATGACCATGAACTGTAAAATATGATTCAGACTTCCCTGTGTACAGCGAATATTGATCAGAAATGCGTTCAGAACTATCCATAGTGATCGATGTAGTGAGGATCCAACTTGTGTAGAAAAGTACAGTGCTGTGACCCCTGTTCCCATTGTTCTGTCTCTTATGTTCCAAGGCATTACATTGTGTTGCTAGCAAGCGCGCCGACAGAGAAGCAGCACCTCGAATGGTGAGTACCCAGAACAAAGAAAATGAAAATGATTAAGCAGCAGTAGCCAAGTGTGAGTGGAACGGGAACGAGTGCATATGTCTTTGTAGATAACGTCATATCTTTGGGTGAGACTGCTTCTTATTTGTGTCCATGCTGCTCTGAGTGAGAAAGCAGGTTAATGTGTTTATTTCCAACCGTTCGTTCCTCTGGGTGAAAACGTAAGTTTTTTTTTCTTTTCCGTCAGGGTTGGCCTAGTAGAGTCGAAGATCAGAATCCTGGTGGGAAATCTAGAGAAAAATGAGTACATTACTCTGGCCCATGTCAATCCGCAGTCCTTCCCTGGCCCCAAGGAAGGCAACGACAAGTGAGGACACGTGACTCGATGGTTATATTTTAATCACAGCAGGGGTTTTTCTCTTGAGCGACGGCTCTTGATTCACGCAACTCATATTCATTGCTAATAGGGATTCACATTTTCTTTTTGCCCATTCCTGCATTTTTTGTTGTCATTATGCTTCATATTTACTCATGTCATTGAATGAGAATTCTGAACTATAAAAGTCTTGCATCTTAGATTGGAAATTGAGTATATTTTACTTTGGCAACTCATTGGACTGTCTTTCTATCTGTTCCAGAGAGGAGATGAGCACAATGTGGGTTATTGGGATTGTCTTTAAGAAGTTAGAGGGGTCTGAAAACCGGAACATAGACCTGACCTTTGACATCCAGTCTTTCACTGACACTGGTGAGGAGGGTATTTTTTAAAGAATTGAGTAGAGTTGGCACACTGGCATAAATTGGAGTAATGGTGTTGTGTGAATAGATTATAAATCACAATTCTTGTCCTCCTCTGTCTCTCTCCTTTTCATTCTGTATGGTTGCAGTCTACAGACAGGCGATTAGCAGCAAGATGTTTGAGCAGGAGATGAAGATATCAGCCATGCACGTGAAGAGGAAACAGCTTCACCAGCTGCTGCCTAATCTCAAACGCAGAAAGGTTTGCTGTTCCTTCCCTCTACATGTCATCATTTGAAAATATCAATGTTGTTGGACAGAGATGCATCTCTTTATCTGACATCACTTGGCTCTTCTGAGTCCCATCGACTTTGTGACGTGTGCTGTGTGACGTGTGCTGTGTATCTGTCAAATATGATTACATCTGCTATGTGTTAATGGTTGTTTGAGGTGCCTGTCCTGTTCCTGCGCCTTGTCTTCTGCAGCATTCCACAGACGGGCTGCGTCAGATGAATGACAGCAATCTTGACCGCAATCTTGACCTGTCTATTGACAGCGACAACAGCATGTCTGTTCCCTCTCCTACGGCCATGCCCTCGTCCACCCCAAATAAGGGTGTCATGCTGGGTTCCCCCCGCAGCCCTGTTGGGTAAGTGTTGCCACAGATGCACTCCTTGCTGCACTGCTGCTGCATTGTTGCTACACCCCATCAGTAATTG
This sequence comes from Acanthochaenus luetkenii, assembly GCA_900312575.1. Taxonomy (NCBI): domain Eukaryota; kingdom Metazoa; phylum Chordata; class Actinopteri; order Beryciformes; family Stephanoberycidae; genus Acanthochaenus; species Acanthochaenus luetkenii. The sequence continues at coordinate 19,191 of OMOT01026636.1, read as the reverse complement.
CTTGGAATGTTCTGTAATACTATGTAGGATAGGTAAAAAAATTGAAAACTTCCATAGTGACTTCCACTGTTTGACAAGATAAAAGATGTTTAAGAAAACCTCAAAGGCGGTTTGAAGGATATTCCGATGGCCCGCATCTTGCTTTTTCATTTTTTCAATTCGATATACTTGCCATTTGTGTAACCATTGTACTGAGTATTCTTCTTTGGCATTTGTATATTTTTAAACTTTAAGCTAAATGCCTAATTGTAGTTGTTGACTTTCGTTATGTTTTCTGTAACCACCACTAGAGCCAGTTCTGGACCTGCCACTGTCCTTCACGCAGAGGCCACAGGGGAAGCGGAGGAAGCCAAGCCCACAGTGAGCCGCCAGCACTCCATCACTGCCACAGTGCCACCTAGCCAGACGCCCTCTCCCACCATGGGCCCCCCAGCCACAAAGAGACCAGGCTCTCTCCAGTCAGAGACGCCAGCAAATAAGTTCAAAGCTGATAAGGTCCAGTAAACTACCTGAAGAAGTTCTGTGATGCTAAGTCAATGAGACAATTTGCTCCGTATTTTCTTTGGATATGTCTCACATGTTGGCACTGTCATTTTAACAGAAGTAGTACCTGCCGTAAGGTGCCACTGAGGACTGGCTAGAAACTTTGTATGTATAAAATCTGTTTTGTGATTCACTACAGGAGTCGGCTTCGGAGACTAACAGCACATGCGTAGAAGGATCCACCAGGGATCTCCCGCTCAGCAAGACCCCCCCTCCCAGCATGAGCCCACCAGCCACCAAGAGACCAGGCTCTCCCCAGTCAGAGATACCAACTAAGAAGTTCACAGCTGATAAGGTCCAGTAAACTAGGCTTAAAGTAGTTCTGTGACACCAAGTCAATGAGACAATTTGCTCTGTGTGTTGCTTTGGATATATCTCCTGTGTCATGCTCAATCCCGTCAACATAACAGAAGTAGTACCTGCTGTAAGATGTCAATTAAAACCAGTTAAAACTGAGGACTGGCTAGAAACTTTGTATCTATAAAATTTGTCTTGTGATTCACTACAGGAGTCAGATTCAGAGACAAACAGCACATGCATTGAAGGATCCACCAGGGATCTCCCGCTCAGCAAGACACCCCCTCCAAGCATGAACCCACCAGCCACAAAGAGACCAGGCTCTCCCCAGTCAGAGATGCCAGCCAAGAAGTTAAAAGCAGATAAGGTCTGGTAAACCAGACTCGAAGTAGTTCTGTGACGCCAAGTCACTGAGACAATTTGCCCTTTAGCTTTGGACATATCTCCTGTGTCATGCTCGTCCTGTCCTCAAACCAGAAGTAGTACCTGCCGTAAGATGTGGATCAAAACCAGTTGCAAACGGAGGACTGGCTAGAAACCTTGTATCTATATGATCTATTTTATGCTTCACTACAGGAGTAAGATCCAGAGACAAATATCTCCTCAAGACCTGAGCAAAATAGTAGATGAATTGTATTTTCATACATGAAAATATAAGCAGAGCTTGATTTGTCTTATGTTGTAAGTGATGGCAGTTAAAATATCTGGCAAGATAAATCAACTATTCAACAACTGGAAACCATTGTAAAAAATATATTTTTGCCCACAATATCTGAACTGTGGCAACAGTTGGGGAAATTGTTCTTGGTTACAATTGAAAATGTATGTCGATGTTGAGTTTTGATCCTGATAGGACTTGAATCATGTTCCTTCTCTTTTCTTGTAGGATCCATTCACTGAGCCAACAAAGGAGGGTGAGAGCATGACAATGGAGGCAGAGGTAAAGAAGCTGTCGCTCTTTCAGTGGTGTCATTTATAAATACTGTAGATTAGTTCTGTGAATGTAATTGTGCTCATGTGTTTTAAAGTGGTGGAAAATGATTTACAGGTTACTGAGAAGATGCCTTCATCTCCAAGTGAAGTGAAGAATGGGGCACCAACTAAGGTATTGTTTGTACTTGATATCACATTATGGATTACGCCGTTTAAATTGTATTACATTGTACTAAACGTTAATATAGTACTTCAGTAAACTCCTGATTTGTTACATAAAAACACTTAAGCAAGCATTGTCAGCTTGTAATTGAGTAAATAGTCTTGCTATGGGCCTAAATACTCGCTAAAACATACTAGTACTCTTGTCAGGTAAGTACACAACAGAAATGGGCCCGTCTGGTGCCCTGATCCATAGTTTAAGACATACTGGTCTGAAGTTATTTATATTTTGTAACTGATCTCACTGTTTGTCTGTCCCTACCCGCTCAGAAGTTGTCCACTGCTGACCTGTCTGATGTGCCTCTCCTCCCTACCAACCCCATTCCCGTGGTGAAGAACTCCATCAAGCTTCGCCTTAGCAGGTAGAGGCAGAGAATCACGTGAATAGAAACTTGTTTCACCTCCCCCGTTCTCTTCCCTCCTAGTCTCCCCCATTCTATGATAGACATCATCGCATATACACATTGATATTCATGGATGGCCCGTTGTAAGACAGACTGACAGACAAATGAACCAAGGGCTGGATGGATGTCTTATCTCGTATTAACACCACAGTCACCACAAGAGGGCAATGAAGCCTTTCTGCTGGTCTCTTCCTCAACCACAGTGGAGCAATGGGTAGAAGTTACACAAATACACTGTTCAAAGACCAATTCACTTGATGAAAATGCTAAATGGACGTCAGATTATAGTTCACGAAGCATCTTTATTTTCAGTAATCTCTTCCTTTGCAAATGGCTGGCTCTTAAAGGAAAGGAGAATGATGATCATGATGTCATGTGATATGAGAATAGCCCAGTGTGAAGTTGTGTTTTTGATTGCTCACGCTTTTTCTTCTCCCATGTCATTGTATTGATTTGGAGACCAGATAATGGCGACAAGATTCGGCTTAACAATGTGTGTTCTTTGTCAGGATGATCTATAATGTCATGCATTATTTAAAAAAAAGTATAATTTTTTTTTTTAAATAAAGATTTTACTGAGATGTTTTTGTTGCTGTTGTGGGGTAACTTTCCTGAAAGCGCTGTAACCGGAAGATAATGTTTTGTCGATTGACCTCTGTGAACTCTTTGCACAATGATGCTTTTAGGTAATTTACTGTCTTCGATTAACTATAATTCATGACAGGAAAAAAGCAAACATTGCTAGTTATTCAATGTTAATTTAAAATATTTTAAAAACGGTATACTCAGTCTAATACCATTAATGGAACTAGCTCAGGTTTGAGTACACAACTGACCAAAATAGCGCTCGCATCTGTGGGGACAAGATAACCCAGACTCTAGTCACGTCTAGTTTTACATCATACAGTCCACCAGACCTGGACCACAGTGTTTTGAACAGCATCATAAGAGGAAGGTAGATGAGTATTTAGCGAGCATGCTAGGTTGCTTTATATGTAGTTGTGAAATATCTTGCCAACGTCAAGCATCTTCAAGCTATAGTGTCATATTTTCACATGGTTTCGAGTAGATTTGCACTCTCATAGTTGGCTTTGTGGCTTTTTTAGATTTGTTTTAACCAAATACAACATTTTTTACACCGAGTAATCCAACAAACCAGTGAGCTAATCCCACCATGCCCAGTAGCGTAAGGGACATCACAGGTTAATAACATCAACCAGGCAACAGACCCTGATGCACCTGGCCTGTTACAGGTTCTTCATCAACAGGAAGACCCTAATCATAGTCATAAATGCTCTGATTATGTCAAATGGTTGCCAAGTGCTGGCAGAAGAATGGAAATTGGATAGTAGGTTTGACCGATTCCATTGTACAGTAACTTTGTGTCTTGTCTTGTACAATATCAAAAAGATAATTCAAAAAATAATACTTTTGTGTGGAATATAAGACTTGAGCTTTAGCCTTGATGGATTTTTGAATGTGGCATTAATGATGTGATTTGTATTACAAAAGAAATGTGACATAAAAGTTTTGTGAACAAAACCAATTCTTTTTTTTTTTCATTCATTTGTTTGGTTGCCTGGTAACATAACATTTGGAACTGAAGGACTATTGAAGAGGTTAAGACTTAAGTTTGGTTTAGCAACACAAGCTTACTTTTCTACACTGTATTGAAAGCGTAAAGGTGTGCGAAATGTTCACTTAACTCAATATTTTGTTGATATATCTCAACATTTTTGACTTTGTCTGAATTGTTTGTGCTTAACATGTGGAATATGTTACAATGAAGCCGAACTAAGACCACTCATCTTATTGTGTGTAAGTCCACCTGTATAGATCACTTTTTAAACGAAGCGTTCTCTTATTCTTACAATGCTCCTTTTCAGTTCAACTTTTTCTTAGGCTTATTTGTAAGGACGAGGTATTGTACTTTTTCACAAATAAAGGTCTACGATATTGCAAAGAAATGTACTGGGAATCTTCATTCTTCAAACGAGGACATTTTGCCATGTATTAAAGTTGCATATTTCCGTACAGCGCGGGAGCGGAGTTGTTCACAGTCATTTGAAATAAAAGCCGGATGAAATCTCTGAAATATGTATCATCAGCTGGGGGGATTTCTGTCAGACGAGATGCCCAGGGAGCAGACTGATAACATGGCCTAGTTAAAGGTTTTCTGTTGTTTGCATCCCAATCCGGTCAAAATTTCCCAAGACGTAGCTTGTAAGAGCGTGTATGTGGTTGCTAAGGAACAGTCTTTCCTGTGCCCCCAGTAGGTGGTCTCTTTATGAATATCATTACATGTCCCTATTCCGGAAAGGTAAGACACCTTTATCCCTTCCAAACCATGTTTATTGCTGTTTTCACTCTTAAATATGGGAAGAAGGATGTTTATCTTCATATCTATGCTAACTCTTGACTTTATATATTTACAGAAAAATGCAGTTATGACACTGTAGCTTCGAAGTAATTGCAGAGATAGAGGACAAGCTGTAATAGGGAAATCAGATACGGAACTTGGGATTGGAACCTCTATCTTTGGTTTGGCATATGCCACTGTTGTTACAGCCATTGTACTGGCTAGATGTCCACATCAATAGCAAGCCTGGTTTCTTGAATAGCAGTGGTGGCACACTTACATCCCTCTCTCATTAATCACAGACAACATTAGGACTTCATCCAGAGGTGCATCCATGGGAGGTCCAGTCTAGGGTATGGGTCTCCCCTAGAGTTCTGGCCCCTCTTACACGCGCCGAGTGCACTCTGTGTGGGGTGAAAGCTCTGGGCATGGCTCCCCGTGTTCCTGCTGGGCCTCCATCTGCTACGGAGGTGGTTAGGTGCCCCGATTGATGGCAAGACAATGAGCTTGCGACGTGTCGCCGTGAGTGACGTCGGGTCTCGTCCCAACCGGGCCTCCCGACTACCATGAACCTCACAGTTGTAGTCGGCAGCGTGCCAAGGCTAATGGGAGGAGTGATCCTCCTGCTGTGGAATGGGACTTGTAGTTTGCAGCTGGCTGGTAATTCAGGACGAGCAGGAAATCTCTCTGGCGTCTGTCTTAAGACCCTTTTGGTAGAGGACTGGTACCAGTGCGGGTATTCAAGCCTTATGTGGCTTTGTGTGAACTAACAATAGCCCACAGTAAAAGCACGTTAGCCTTGAACACTCACTTCTGATAGGTACAAGTGTGTCGCTAGTTCTTCTGCTGCCAGTGAGTCCAAGGTGAAAGCAGCACAGACAAGGACCGTCTTCTGAGAGACTTTGGGAAGCCCTCTAAACTGGTCTCTGACGTTCCCTAGACCCAGCAGTACCCATTTCACACACCTGTCAACGTCCTGCCTCTTTCCACTTTGGTGGGTCCAAATTGAAAATAAATCTCTTCCTTCATCTCCGCCTCTTCTCCTTGCCCAAAACAGGCGATAAAAGCTTTCACAGAGTTTCACATCTGAGTAACTGCAACAATGCTACTGTGCCGTCAAAGGGGAAGATGCCACATTATGAGATGACAGGATATTGATCTGAAAGTGTTGTGTCCTTCCCGGGTGAGATCAGAGGAGGCCGGTGTTACCGTTGTGCTGCTCAGTGATCTGACCAGTCTGGTGGGGGTGAAGTGTCATTGCGGACAGACGGGACTTACTGGGATGTGTGTGCGTCAGTTCTTTAAAGGCAAAGGCTGTCAACTCTCAAGATGTTTTGTCTGCACTTGAGTTCTGGTGTTGCAGGTTATGTTTAATTTCTGGAAAGTGTATGAGGAAATGTGGAAAAGCAGGTTTCAGTGGGGTCAGTCATACTTAGGTATGGATGCAGAAATATCAATACTAGTATTGGGCATCAGGCCGATAACAGGCTAAATTAGGACATCAGTACCCAATACCAACATCCAAACAAAAACAAAGCAACTTGATGTTCTGCCTTTTTCAAATAATGTTTTTAAATCAAGAAAAACATGATTTTTCAAAATATCTTGTCAAGTGGAGTTAAATAATGGTCTAAATTCAAAATATATATACAGTACATTTAAGATGATAAAAAGCGGATTTATTTAGACATGCTTAACATGTGCCGCAAAGGTCAGAGGGGGTAATTTATACTTCTGCGTTGAAACTACGCACGGTCAACAGTATTGCTTCATTTCCCCCATAATATTGACCAATGATTTGTCCTCTTGCAGCTGTAGGCGATAGCAGGAAGAGGAGACTTAAATGCACCCAATTTAAAAGCAACCTAAAGGATGTAACTGAAGCCTACGGACACCATAAGCACAACGTGGATGAGCACCTGTTCCAAGATGGCACCCTGCCACTGCCCTCTCCGTCTGCCTGGCGCGGAGTCTAGCTACACACTGATGAGGAATTAGAAAGTCATTAAGGAACACAAATGGCAAGATGGCAGACCAACCCCAGACTAGGATTTGTGTCTTCATTTAGAAAATTCTGAACATAAATGTTTTTGTGATTATTTTATTGATTCTTGTTTTATGTATGCATTGGTCTTAATGTGTAAGTAATACAAATCTAACAAAAACTGTAACTTACTGCATGTTGTAGTTTCTGGTCCCCTCTTAAGACGAGAGGAAGGAATCATCTCCAAATGTATTAGTCCAATGTCCATCCAGTCATCCAGGGAGCCATCGCATCAAAACCCACCTTCGACCAGCTGTGATCAAGATTTCCTCCCAAGGTTTTGAATGGTTCATGTTTCGGACTCAAGATGTAAGTAAAGGTCAAGGTAATCTTTATTATCCCCAAAGGAATCAACAGTCAACACACACCGACCGTCACACAAACAATACATACAAAAAGCATAGAATGACATAGTTCTTATTTAAATGCAAATGAGTGACAGCAACGTCGAGTTTACCCAAAAACATTCCGGTAAATTGAGTTGGTAAATGATTTGTCAACTGGCCTATTGCATCAAATAAAAAAGAATGCGTTCAGTTCTTTTGGTATCACTCGCCTCACTTGGGCCTCGTGGGGAAATGGTTACGGTTTCCCTGGTGCCATCTCTCAGTCCTGTTTCCTTCCCCTCGGTGTCTTGTGTCACAGCCCTCTGCTCCGTGTTGTGGCACCTCTACTGCAATCCCAGCCCACTTCCCCAGTCTCACACCACCTCGTGCCCACTGGTCACAAATGCGTGTGGTACCTAATTAAGGCCTTCGTATGCTAATTAGGTTTGCCGTTGTCTCCGCAGCTGGCAAGGCTGGCAGCTCTGACTCTGCAGGTTCACCCGGAGGGCACCGGGGCCCGGGGTGTTTGTTGAGAGGTTGAGAGAGGAACAGAGAAGAAGTTTTTTCCCCCGGAGCTGGGTGGGACTGTGAATGTTTGCGGTGGGTGGGACTGAGGTGTGATGCTTGGGACTGTGTCTGGGGAATAGAGCCTTGCCGTTTGCGCAGGACGTTGGTTCTGTATCTCAATGCTTGCATCGGTGGTGTCTGTGATTCATATGGATCACACATCCGGCAACTTCAGCAGACTGTGTCTGATCACTATGTGATGAGTGTCTGTTTCACTGACGGCCGTCAAACGAGTCAAGTGCGTTACAGTGCAATTCAGGCCCCGCTGCTTGAGAGGTCAAGGCATATGGGGATCTGACAGATATCGTGAACGAGACTATAACTCCTATCTCCCGCACTTACATTCTGGAGCTGTAATGTATTGTACTTTGAGAGTTACCCCAAGGCTCACTAGCTGCGTGAGTCATTGACACATCAGTGACTCCGATTGCACAGTCAATTACCCATCTACCTTTCATGGGCCAGGAGTAGGAGACAGGGAATGAGTTCACCCAGGCATTCAACCTACGCCAGCCATGCCTCCACCAGAGGTGAAACCCCGTACGCAGACAGCAGAGACAAGGGGATCGTTTTTTTTTTTCTCCCATCTTTTTCTATGTGGATAATAAAGGTTAATAACAGTCCTTTCCCGTGTCATATTTGACATGACCAGTCATCGCAGTAATTACAATCATTACACTCCAAAGGATGTCTAGTTATCCCTCTTAAACACAGGCCGCACAAAGGAAATCAATTATTCAATCAGAGCTCTCCCATTCATCCCTGCCTGAGTTCACTTAATTTTGGGCCTGGGTGAATCTGCCGCAAATAAGCCCCGCGACCGGAGAAGAAAAGACGAGGACAGAACAGGCCCCTAATTTGTACCCTTTCAGGCGGTCAATCACTTTTCAAAGGAATGCAAGCTTATTCTGACAATCAGGCCGACGTGAATGGGAATGGGTTTCATCTGCTACTTTACATAAGTTATCTGGCGATAAAGAGGGGAGAAGGGCGGCGGCGGCGGCGGCGGGGGGCTATCTGTCGACAAGTGCAGAGAGTAGACTGGCCCCCTCCTCTGTTTCCATCAGCCCTCTCTCTCCTTTCCCTCGTTCCCCTTTTCGCCTCATCTCTCACCCATCCTCCGCTCCTCATCTCGCCCGTGCCCACTAGGATTGGCAGCATGTAATTTAAAAGCATGGGCACAAAGACCAAATGCCAAGCCCATAATGGAAGCTGTGTGTGTTCTGATTTAAATGGGCCTCTCTGCTCAGGGCCCACGGGCCTGTAATTAAGATCACCGGGACAAAGGAGAGGAGACAGTCTCACAATACAGTCGGGACCTGGTTGAAGATGTGGGGGAGACAACATCAGCTCCTTGCACCCAAAAATGGAAAATAT